>WSYH01001089.1:0-72905 GCA_036426205.1 Ascaphus truei | reverse complement strand
GAAAGACAAAGACCAGTTTCGGTTACAGTATTCTCCAGAGACCCGCCGCCCGCCATGAGTGTTCAAGTGCAGCCCGTTTTCCAAAAACCCGACAGAAGTTATGCGTATTTGATATGGGCCGCGATTAATGCAACAGATGATAAGATGGCAACAGTTGTTCAAATTTATCAGTATTTTATCGAAAACTATGACTTTTACAAATTTTCGCCAGCTCCTCATACGTGGAAGCGTGCAATAAGGAAAAGGTTATGTAGCGATCCCTGTTTTTATCGTATTGAGCCACAATTTGTTGGAGGGTATTGGTATGTATTACCGGCTTTTTCCTGTATCTATGATCATGCAGATGGCAAAAGGCGAAGGGTCATGTTAAAACCAACTAAGAAACAACAGTCGCTGCAAAGCAATGCACCAGCACCGGCTTCCAATGACGGTCCCGCCGTCAGTGACAACCCTGAGCTTGAGCCGGATTTCGCGTGCAGTTTCGATCAAGCTTGCATGTACCTAAGCAATTTCCAGCCTCATCAGCTGACTACAGGTGGACTAGTCCCGCTGCAAATTATCGACGTGGATGATCAAGAACGCTGGACTGGCAGTGGACCGGCGCCAGCGCCAGCTGAATGGGACATTATATGGTGAGTATTGTTGCAGTATTATTTTCTGTGTTTTTTTTATTTTGACAATACAGTATCAATATCGGTGCGATTCAAAAGTCAAGCGATTCTCCTGTAAGCAATATTATTGGCTGAGCGGCTTCTCCAGTACTGGGCTGCAGATACTGAACTATTGGTGGAACGCTAGGCGCATGCGCATTGGAACCTTCTTGAAACGCATACAGTATGCGTGTCATTACATCGACGGTAGGCGCATGCGCATGTGAACAGGAGACGCCCCCCGAGAAAATTATTGGTGGGACTGGCTGGGAACTTCTTTAAACCATTACAGTAAAACTTTTCTTTTTGTTTTTCCTCAGAAAAGAAAACGGCTAATGGAGGGATTTCGATGGATAATATCGCTTTGTGTAACAATGCCTGCACATTTCTGAATCGGATTTAAAAACCCACGTACCGGAGTCTACAGTTTAGTGGCTGATGTACACTATGCTGATGTTTTCCGGCCGTACAGTATACAATACTTTTTTATAAACAGTATACTGTGTAATAAACCCGAAAAAATGAAAACTATGCATTTATTCTACATGAATTACAGTACTGTACATACAGTATGTGTCTTCTATACAGTGCCAGTACATACAGTACAATACAGTACTATATGTGTCTTCTATTTTTTTTAATACTCTTGTACTGAGCATGCCTACAGTATACAGTACAGTGTGCCAGGACAGTAGTGTACATTCTTGAAACACTGTATTTTGTTACAGTAGCAAAGGAGCCAATGGAACAATGTAAAACAAATCGACATGTTCTTTTATTGGTGGAGTAAGTAAAAAAACATTTATTTACAAATACTGTACAATGTAGAAACATTTTAAGTGCACAGCAATTCAAAACATCAACAGGTGTATGGTTTACTGCTACAGTTGTGAAAACATTTATGTATAGAAAGTAAATGTATGGTTTACAGTCAAATGTTTTAAAAACAAATTCTTTATTCATAAAATATACAAACCGCAACATCTCCTTTATCAAAGAACGGCAAGTCAAAACATATATAGTGGGATGGTGTGCAAAACAGTCTGCACCAGTACAGTCCTCTAGGGCAGCAGACAGGCCCGGTTTTCAGGACAACCTTGAAAACGGTGCCTGTTTGCGGCCCTCAGGGACTGGAATTGTGCAGGTCCTGTGTGTGTGTACAGCAAGTTAAAACATTTCTGTATAAATACAAGTTAAAAAACACACAACAACATCTTCTTTATTTATGTACAGCAGGTCAAAAAATGTACAGTACAGCACAGTTCAGCACAACAGTATGGTCTTACAGTACCCGTGATTAAACCATAAAGTCCACCACATGGTCCGTCCATGGCCGATTCCTTGCATGGCGCAAAACGCCATTAATGCAGTCTCCAACGCCTTTCATTACAGGATCTGTAATTGGATAAAAGCGCCGCATTTCATCCAGAATGTTCTTTCTGAAATTGGCAGGAAACGCCTTTTTTAAGCGATTTCCGTCGTAGTTCACTTTGAAGGCCCAGTCGCAGTACAACGAGTAGGGAACATGGTGCTTAAAAAGTAACAAGGCATACTTGTGGGGTGCACCCGCACTCATCACCCTATACTTCTCCCTGAGCGCCGGTGGCAGATCACGTAGGGTGATGTCGGGCACCGTATTGATGCGAGCGAATGTAGGTCTTCTGCGAGCGGGTGTGCTTGAGGCGACGGGTGATGGTAGGTTGTCTGGGAGGAAGCTTTCCTCCGGTCTTGGTCGCCGTGTTGTCTCCTGTCGTGGTCTTGACGGGGTTGTCATGTCCTCCTCAATGGCATACATGTACACTACATCTTCTGGTGGAGGGGGTGCGCTTGGTGATGGAAGGGGGTCGAAGGTCCCATTCATCACATCCATGTCACCCCCCTGCTCCGGCGTCGGGAAATAGGGGCATTAACACCGAGCAAACGATGTATACCTGCTATGTCAGCCTCTATCTTCTCCATCCGTCAATCCATCCGTTGATCCATATGTATCATCCGTTGATCCATATGTAGCATCCATTGCTCCACATTTAACATGGTCTCAAGAAGCAGATCTATCTTTGCTAACACAATAGAGTTCTCGGGGAGATCCACACTTATCCCATTCAGCATCCGGTCTAACGAGATGCTTCATGTGCATGGCATGTGGACATCTGGGTGGATGGGTGCAACGGAGGATGAGATGGGGGTTCCATGGAGAGAAGCAGCAGCAACATCGAAGAAGGGTGGAGGAGGTGACCTGTGGATATCCGGTAGAGGAAAAGCGGCAGCATCATCAAAGAGGGATGGAGAAAGTGACCTTTGGATTTCCGGGCGAGAAGCAGAGTCGTCAAGAGCAAAGGAGAAAGTGACCCGTGGATTTCAGAGGCGGCAGCATCATCGGATAAAACCGGAGAAGATGGCCTGTGGGTTTCCGGGAGGGCGGCGACAGCATCGAGGATGAGGGGTGGAGAAAACGGGCTGAAGATTTCCAAGACAGCGGCAGCAGAGTCGTCGAAGCGTATGGGAGGTGGTGGTCTGCGGGTTCGATGGGTTGGCTGCCAATCGTTTTGCGTCGAGAGTACATCACCGTATATCTTCTTGACATAATAAGTCTGACGTCTATGAAAACCCTTAGCCTTTGGGGTCAGCAGAAGGTTTTCTTTATTGGCCTTAGCCTGTCGCTTTTGCCTTGGCGTGGAAACGGCAACCGCCTTTCGCTTTTTCTGCATGACAGGCACGGCTGAGGCGAGAGGGTTCCTGCATCCGTAGAATCGGGGTTGCTCCATGGAAGCAGGTGGCACAATGCAGTATCTGGACAAGGGCAAGTTCAGATAAAGATCATCGAGTGGTGGGCTATGCAAAGTGTGTAACCTTTTAATCATGGCAGCGAGGTACAGGTGTTGAAAGTGGGTGTACTCTAATGTGAGTTATTACTGTATAAATACACCATCCATTTTGTGGATTCACTGCACATTGAATACACATCGACTAAACATCAAATATACATTCTTGTGTTTGTATTTCTTTCTACTCGCAGCAATGGTTGTTAAAAAGATTTCCAAGGATCTCAGCATGCGAATTAAGGAGATGTACACGAGCGGACACCAAATTGCTGCTATCCAACGCTGGTTAGCTACTTCTGGCCTCGTTGTGCCAGCAACCACCGTGAGCTATCATGCACACGGAAAAAACAGAGAACGCAAAAGGGCACCAAGGGTAACTAACGCGTAACTATATTTATAAAACTTTGAAAAAAAAATTTGATCCAAAAATGTACTGTACATCTACAGTACTGTATCTAATATTTTTGTTTTATATTACAACAGTATATATGTATATTTTGTATATTTATATTTATATTTCAACAGTGTATATGTTTTGTATATTTATATTACAACAGTATATATATTTTGTATATTTATATTACAACAGTATACAGTATATATTTAGTATATTTATATTACAACAGTGTATATATTTTGTATATTTATATTTATATTACAACAGTATATATATATTTTGTATATTTATATTTATATTACAACAGTGTATATATTTTGTATATTTATATTACAACAGTGTATATATTTTGCATATTTATATTTATATTACAACAGTATATATGTTTTGTATATTTATATTTATATTACAACAGGATATATATTTTGTAAATTTATATTTATATTACAACAGTGTATATATTTTGTATATTTATATTACAACAGTGTATATATTTTGTATATTTATATTTATATTACAACAGTAAATATATATATTGTATATTTATATTTATATTACAACAGTGTATATATTTTGTATATTTATATTTATATTATAACAGTGTATATATTTTGTATATTTATATTTATATTACAACAGTATATATATATTGTATATTTATATTTATATTACAACAGTATATATATTTTGTATATTTAAATTTATATTTCAACAGTTTTATATTGCTGCATACTGTATTAATAGAACAATATATTGTATCCTCTTGATCTACTGTCTCTAATTTTTTTACTTACCGGAATGTTTTTCTTTACATTGTAGGGAGACAACTCTTCTGGTGGACAAAATAAGTGAGGAGAATGATGAGAGGAGTGCATTAAGGGTCAAATACACTCTGCAGGAAAAGCACAATCTCGCTGTATCCGACACCAGCAGAAAGAAGATGAGACGCAGAATTGGATGGAAGTATGGACGTGTGAGGTTAGTACTGGACAGTACAGGAGGTAAAAGTGTTGTTTAGGAAACTGTACAGTACCGCTAAAATTATTTATTCCTTGTCATTACAGAGCGTACCCCATGATAAGGGACGCAAACAAAATCAAAAAGTGGTCCAGGCCCAGGCATGGATCGACAGTGGGGAAACTTTCCAGGATTGCATCTTCACTGACGAGTCTACTGTGTCGCTGGAGAGATTTCCAAGCTTTGCATTCCACAAAAAAGGCCACATATCTTTGAAGCCGCGGCCAAAACACCCCGTGAAGCTGCATGTGTGGGGTGCCATCTCTAGGCGTGGACCAGGATGCATTGTCATCTTTGAAGGTAAAATATATCAAATATAATGTAGCCTTATGCACTGTACTTTACTAGTGTAGCCTTACTGTATGCACTGTACTGTACTATTGTGCAGTTTTTTGAGCACTTTTCTTTTCTTGCTATAGGAATCATGAATAAAGCTTTCTTCCAAGACAACATTGTCCCTGAGATAGTGCAATACATCACACGCGAGTTCCCGAATGGTCACTGCTTCTACCAGGACAACGATCCGAAGCACACCGCGTCAACAGCGCATATCCTTGAGCGCGTAATCAACTGGGTGAAGACCCCAGCGGAGTAAGTGCGGTAACCGTGTCTCATTTGTTTCCCACAGTTTTTACTGTATACTGTATCTCTTAAACTAATTGTCCTTTTTTTCCAATGACAGATCGCCAGACTTCAATCCGATCGAAATTGTCTGGCATCAGCTGAAGGACCATATCCGGAAAGTGGCGAAACCCTCCAAAAAGGACGAGTTGTTGAAAGGCATAATGAGTTTTTGGAACGATGTACTCACCGTGGAACGCTGCAATAAATATATAGACCATATTGCCACTGTGTTGCCCATTGTGATCGCGCGTAATGGGCAAGCATCAGGAAAGTAGTACTGTGCTGTAGTATTGTAAGTACAGTATGATACAGGTAAGTATGGCACAGCTTTTTTCTTTCCCAATAGACAGAGTATATCAAATATCAACCACTGAATGTAGATACAAGAATATTGTGAAAGACAGAACATATGCAGATATCAGATATCAATCAGTGAACAAGTATAAGCAAACCCTCTTCCTGGTGCCTTGTCAAGTTCTTGGGATACATTGTATCTACATTCAGTGGTTGATATTTGATATCTGCTTACACTGGCGACACACTTTATTTGAGCTCGGCTAGTCCCACGAATTCGGGTATACCCGGGTGTATTGAGGTTTGTGACTGTTTTCTGCCCAAGTGCATTGAGGTATTTTCCAGGCAGGTATTGAAGCATTTTATTCCCGCTGGCTGCAATACTGCACAGTATATATATATATATATATATATACTGCATTACAATTCATGAATTTATGCCATCTGGTAGACACGCGAAGCATTGCAGCCTATTAAATCCTAATTATTATCTTTTAACAGATCAGCCGCCCGTCAGCCAGGCATGAACCCAGGCTGGGAAGGCAAACGCAACGGGGCTTGTCAGAGGTGAGGAGCGGCGCATTCCAGGTATCTGCCAGGTACATACTGGGTATTAGCTCGAATAAAGTGTGTCGGTGCAGTATGTGATTTGCCCTCTTTAGACTTTAGATTTATATCATTAGCTGAGTGTGGGATCATTTGACAGTGGGGAGGGAAGGCTTAGGGAAGTACCTCTGGGACCCTTTGGGACCAGGGGAAATGGGCCAGATGAAGAGGTCACCCCTCGAAACGTCGCCCCCCTAGTTTGCTTTCCTTTTTCCATTTTTGTGATTTTTTGCTTTTCTTTTGTTTTTTTTCCCCTTCTCCTTCTTTCCCCTCTACCCCCTATATTTTCATTTCCTTTATGGTGATATTTATTCTTGCATTGGCGTATTGGCTATTGTTGCTATATTTTCAGTTTATTATTAGTGTCATTAAATTATTCATTTGCCCTACACTGGTATTTGCTTATATAGCTTATATATTTGCTTATATCTGTAGCTGTGAGACAGAGAGTGCTGGTACTATTTTTTGGATTGTTAGTACTTCTGAAGGGTATTAGGATCCCTTTCTGTTCCGTGCACCCTGCAACCTTGCTGAGTCATTGTGTCAGAGTGCTGTCTATCACAACCCCCCCCTTTCTATCATAATACTGTAATTTGATCCCTATACCCCCCAAATAGTACATAAAAAGCACACAAATCAACCATGTTCAGGCAAACGCACAGATTTAATATCGTAATATCAAGATTGTTTTTGCAGGCTTGTGGATAAAATAACAGTTAAAAAATCATAATTAAAACTTTTTGGGGGGCACTCAAGCAAGCAGTGGTGGGTGAAGTTACAGGCGCATCTCAAAGAGAATTACACGCAGGCGCAGTGAGGCTTTGTAGGTCGGCTATGGACGGATTAAGAACACAATGGCAAGATTCAGAAAATTAACGACTCCGTGGAATTTCAAATCCTTGAGCTAGCGTTCGTGGGGGAGGGGGCTGCAGGGTACAGCTGCATGAAGTTCAAAGCTAAAGACATACTTTAATTTCAAAAGGCAGTTCATCATAATAATACATCGAGAGTACATCACCGTATATCTTCTTGACATAATAAGTCTGACGTCTATGAAAACCCTTAGCCTTTGGGGTCAGCAGAAGGTTTTCTTTATTGGCCTTAGCCTGTCGCTTTTGCCTTGGCGTGGAAACGGCAACCGCCTTTCGCTTTTTCTGCATGACAGGCACGGCTGAGGCGAGAGGGTTCCTGCATCCGTAGAATCGGGGTTGCTCCATGGAAGCAGGTGGCACAATGCAGTATCTGGACAAGGGCAAGTTCAGATAAAGATCATCGAGTGGTGGGCTATGCAAAGTGTGTAACCTTTTAATCATGGCAGCGAGGTACAGGTGTTGAAAGTGGGTGTACTCTAATGTGAGTTATTACTGTATAAATACACCATCCATTTTGTGGATTCACTGCACATTGAATACACATCGACTAAACATCAAATATACATTCTTGTGTTTGTATTTCTTTCTACTCGCAGCAATGGTTGTTAAAAAGATTTCCAAGGATCTCAGCATGCGAATTAAGGAGATGTACACGAGCGGACACCAAATTGCTGCTATCCAACGCTGGTTAGCTACTTCTGGCCTCGTTGTGCCAGCAACCACCGTGAGCTATCATGCACACGGAAAAAACAGAGAACGCAAAAGGGCACCAAGGGTAACTAACGCGTAACTATATTTATAAAACTTTGAAAAAAAAATTTGATCCAAAAATGTACTGTACATCTACAGTACTGTATCTAATATTTTTGTTTTATATTACAACAGTATATATGTATATTTTGTATATTTATATTTATATTTCAACAGTGTATATGTTTTGTATATTTATATTACAACAGTATATATATTTTGTATATTTATATTACAACAGTATACAGTATATATTTAGTATATTTATATTACAACAGTGTATATATTTTGTATATTTATATTTATATTACAACAGTATATATATATTTTGTATATTTATATTTATATTACAACAGTGTATATATTTTGTATATTTATATTACAACAGTGTATATATTTTGCATATTTATATTTATATTACAACAGTATATATGTTTTGTATATTTATATTTATATTACAACAGGATATATATTTTGTAAATTTATATTTATATTACAACAGTGTATATATTTTGTATATTTATATTACAACAGTGTATATATTTTGTATATTTATATTTATATTACAACAGTAAATATATATATTGTATATTTATATTTATATTACAACAGTGTATATATTTTGTATATTTATATTTATATTATAACAGTGTATATATTTTGTATATTTATATTTATATTACAACAGTATATATATATTGTATATTTATATTTATATTACAACAGTATATATATTTTGTATATTTAAATTTATATTTCAACAGTTTTATATTGCTGCATACTGTATTAATAGAACAATATATTGTATCCTCTTGATCTACTGTCTCTAATTTTTTTACTTACCGGAATGTTTTTCTTTACATTGTAGGGAGACAACTCTTCTGGTGGACAAAATAAGTGAGGAGAATGATGAGAGGAGTGCATTAAGGGTCAAATACACTCTGCAGGAAAAGCACAATCTCGCTGTATCCGACACCAGCAGAAAGAAGATGAGACGCAGAATTGGATGGAAGTATGGACGTGTGAGGTTAGTACTGGACAGTACAGGAGGTAAAAGTGTTGTTTAGGAAACTGTACAGTACCGCTAAAATTATTTATTCCTTGTCATTACAGAGCGTACCCCATGATAAGGGACGCAAACAAAATCAAAAAGTGGTCCAGGCCCAGGCATGGATCGACAGTGGGGAAACTTTCCAGGATTGCATCTTCACTGACGAGTCTACTGTGTCGCTGGAGAGATTTCCAAGCTTTGCATTCCACAAAAAAGGCCACATATCTTTGAAGCCGCGGCCAAAACACCCCGTGAAGCTGCATGTGTGGGGTGCCATCTCTAGGCGTGGACCAGGATGCATTGTCATCTTTGAAGGTAAAATATATCAAATATAATGTAGCCTTATGCACTGTACTTTACTAGTGTAGCCTTACTGTATGCACTGTACTGTACTATTGTGCAGTTTTTTGAGCACTTTTCTTTTCTTGCTATAGGAATCATGAATAAAGCTTTCTTCCAAGACAACATTGTCCCTGAGATAGTGCAATACATCACACGCGAGTTCCCGAATGGTCACTGCTTCTACCAGGACAACGATCCGAAGCACACCGCGTCAACAGCGCATATCCTTGAGCGCGTAATCAACTGGGTGAAGACCCCAGCGGAGTAAGTGCGGTAACCGTGTCTCATTTGTTTCCCACAGTTTTTACTGTATACTGTATCTCTTAAACTAATTGTCCTTTTTTTCCAATGACAGATCGCCAGACTTCAATCCGATCGAAATTGTCTGGCATCAGCTGAAGGACCATATCCGGAAAGTGGCGAAACCCTCCAAAAAGGACGAGTTGTTGAAAGGCATAATGAGTTTTTGGAACGATGTACTCACCGTGGAACGCTGCAATAAATATATAGACCATATTGCCACTGTGTTGCCCATTGTGATCGCGCGTAATGGGCAAGCATCAGGAAAGTAGTACTGTGCTGTAGTATTGTAAGTACAGTATGATACAGGTAAGTATGGCACAGCTTTTTTCTTTCCCAATAGACAGAGTATATCAAATATCAACCACTGAATGTAGATACAAGAATATTGTGAAAGACAGAACATATGCAGATATCAGATATCAATCAGTGAACAAGTATAAGCAAACCCTCTTCCTGGTGCCTTGTCAAGTTCTTGGGATACATTGTATCTACATTCAGTGGTTGATATTTGATATCTGCTTACACTGGCGACACACTTTATTTGAGCTCGGCTAGTCCCACGAATTCGGGTATACCCGGGTGTATTGAGGTTTGTGACTGTTTTCTGCCCAAGTGCATTGAGGTATTTTCCAGGCAGGTATTGAAGCATTTTATTCCCGCTGGCTGCAATACTGCACAGTATATATATATATATATATATATACTGCATTACAATTCATGAATTTATGCCATCTGGTAGACACGCGAAGCATTGCAGCCTATTAAATCCTAATTATTATCTTTTAACAGATCAGCCGCCCGTCAGCCAGGCATGAACCCAGGCTGGGAAGGCAAACGCAACGGGGCTTGTCAGAGGTGAGGAGCGGCGCATTCCAGGTATCTGCCAGGTACATACTGGGTATTAGCTCGAATAAAGTGTGTCGGTGCAGTATGTGATTTGCCCTCTTTAGACTTTAGATTTATATCATTAGCTGAGTGTGGGATCATTTGACAGTGGGGAGGGAAGGCTTAGGGAAGTACCTCTGGGACCCTTTGGGACCAGGGGAAATGGGCCAGATGAAGAGGTCACCCCTCGAAACGTCGCCCCCCTAGTTTGCTTTCCTTTTTCCATTTTTGTGATTTTTTGCTTTTCTTTTGTTTTTTTTCCCCTTCTCCTTCTTTCCCCTCTACCCCCTATATTTTCATTTCCTTTATGGTGATATTTATTCTTGCATTGGCGTATTGGCTATTGTTGCTATATTTTCAGTTTATTATTAGTGTCATTAAATTATTCATTTGCCCTACACTGGTATTTGCTTATATAGCTTATATATTTGCTTATATCTGTAGCTGTGAGACAGAGAGTGCTGGTACTATTTTTTGGATTGTTAGTACTTCTGAAGGGTATTAGGATCCCTTTCTGTTCCGTGCACCCTGCAACCTTGCTGAGTCATTGTGTCAGAGTGCTGTCTATCACAACCCCCCCCTTTCTATCATAATACTGTAATTTGATCCCTATACCCCCCAAATAGTACATAAAAAGCACACAAATCAACCATGTTCAGGCAAACGCACAGATTTAATATCGTAATATCAAGATTGTTTTTGCAGGCTTGTGGATAAAATAACAGTTAAAAAATCATAATTAAAACTTTTTGGGGGGCACTCAAGCAAGCAGTGGTGGGTGAAGTTACAGGCGCATCTCAAAGAGAATTACACGCAGGCGCAGTGAGGCTTTGTAGGTCGGCTATGGACGGATTAAGAACACAATGGCAAGATTCAGAAAATTAACGACTCCGTGGAATTTCAAATCCTTGAGCTAGCGTTCGTGGGGGAGGGGGCTGCAGGGTACAGCTGCATGAAGTTCAAAGCTAAAGACATACTTTAATTTCAAAAGGCAGTTCATCATAATAATACACCCCCAAATACAGTACGTAAAAAGCACACAAATCAACCATGTGCAGGGTCGCAGTCAAAAGCTACAGCACAGATTGAATATCGTAATACAGTAAGATGGGTTTTGCAGTCTCTTGTGGAGAAAAAAAAATTACAATAAAAAAATTTAATTTTTTTTTTGGTCACTCACTCAGGCAAGCAAGCAGTGGTGGGCGAAGTTACAGGCGCATGCGCAGTAAATTCCTGCTGTAAAGCAGGAATGTGATTGAAACCAGACACACGTTCAAAGGAATGGTGTGGGAGAGATGTACTGTATTGCACAGAAGATAAGAAGTTGAAATACCCTGCAGTGCAGTTAATTATCCTGAGCGAGGGGAGAGCGCTGTATGTGCCGAAATGTGACACTGTTACAGTACTGTACACGCCTATGCGTTTCAACAATTTTCAAATGTGACATACCGTACAGCAGCACAGCACTGCAAATGCATGTATACTTTAAATATGCAAATTTACAATTACTGCGCGCACACACACAGACTGTGTACTGACGTAGGTTGAACCGCGAAGGTATTAGACTTCCAAGACAACAGCTCGCAAACGCCCCCCCTGAGTTTTTACACGGCATTGCAGTACTGCAGACAGCGAGAATAAAATGCTAATATCGCAGTTCACTCCGGGCGAAAACGACAAAATAACGCACCTAACCGGGATAATCTGAGAACCGTGGATTTAGCCGTCTTAGACTCAGATCGGTCGTCACTGTATTTGAATTTCTGTGAAAATGTTGCTCATCTCTACTCAGCGCACCATGTTTATATACTAACTTTATAAAATATATATATACAAACAAACAAAAGACAGGGGTGCCCAATGCTACATCCAATTGACAAAACATATAGAGTAATAAGTATAAAGTTTAAATACTTCAATAATAATAATATTTACTTGTTATTTAATTAAACCCTTTGGCCAAAGCGTCATAAGCCTGCATACCAACGTCAAGGTATAACCAAACGAATGCAGGTCCTAACACTAAAACTGTGAACCCTTCCTTTACCTCTGTATGAGGAGTCCTGTCCACTCAACAAAATGCAAGAACCTCTCAAGTTAAAAAGGTGGGAAGGGGCTTGTATACATTGGCCACGCTCAGTAGCTTATAGCGCAGTAGTTTTTGACATATATATGTCTACTGCTGCGGCCAAGTTTATTCGAGCATTTGCCCGTTCTTGGCCACAGCAGTAGCCTGGCGCGCGCCGGAGGGTGACGGCCGCGCGCCGAAGCAGCGGAAGAGCGCCCTCCGATCAGGGCGCTCTCCCTACCGCTGCCGGGTCCGCCGGGTCCCCCGGAACCCCCTGCCGCCGTCCATCACATCGCGGGACACCAGGGCTCCCTCGGGGAGCCCTGGACGCGCGTGCAGGGGGCGCAGGCTCCCGAAGACGCGTGACCGCGCGTCGGTGACGCGCGGCACGCCGAGGGGCGGCCACTAGCAAGCTGGGAAATCTCCCGGCTTGCGGATCTGGCCGCACTGCGATTAAGTGTGTCGCCAGTGTATATATACTAGACTAGGTATACCAAGTCTCAAACCAGCTTAGCCATTATATACCTAGTCTAGTCTCAAACCAGCCTAGCCATTACAACCAACCTCACACTGATGATAACCATCAAGGTTGAAACATATCTGTGAGTGGGTTTAATGGCTTTGCATCTCATCCTAACCTCTGTCTAAAAGCTGTGTTTAAAACAGCTTGATGATTTGCTTGTGAAATACGAGCTTGAGACAAAAGGTGGCACTGAGTGCTCATTTGCATGTCATTTCCCAGAATCCCTTGCTGCAGTGGAAGCGCTGTACAGTATGCTGGGCGATAATGGGGAAAGACAGGTTTGCAGACCTGTCTAAGACATGCAAATGAGCATACAGTAATATTTATATATATATGATTTATCCAAAAATTTGCACTCACATTCTGCAAAGCAATTCAAGCAGATTGGGATAATATCCCCCCGAGATGAATGTCCGCTACCACACGTGAGAGACGTGAGAGGCAAGGACCCGGAGTAAGGCAATGGGAAGACACGTGCAGAGCTGTCAGCTGACAGACAGCGTTCTTTCCAGCCTCAGAGGGATCCGTTCTTATCCTCATCACAAAAGGCGCAGCATATTAGTCTACCTGCGGGAGCAGACATACACCTCGGCGGGGATATGATCACTATCTGCTTGAATTAATTTGCACTTTTTAATGGGCACACGCTCCCTTGGATATCCTTCATTCATTTTTTTTCCTGTGTTATTGGTGCCTGCTTTTTCCTACTGTTTATCTTACCTGTGGGAGTGGACATACACCTCGGCGGGGATATTATCCCTATCTTCTTGACTTGATTTGCAGAATGTGAGTGCAAATTGTTATATTGATTTTATACATAAAAGTCGGAACAGTCTGCACTATGTCCTGTGCCTCTTTTTCATCCTGCTAAGGTCCCATCATATTGATTCAAGGGGGATTTGGATGTTAACCACCAATCTAACAAAGATACCTTTACATACACAAGTCCTTTGAGAAATCTGTAAGTTGAAATCTCATTGGGCTATTTTGTTCTAAGAACCATACCATTTGAACAGACATATTTGCACTATATGCTTGTGTTTGTTCTCTTCTATATATACCTGCGCTCCCCAGTATCCAGTTACATGAGTGAGTAATACACTGGCTTAGGCCTTTCCAATGCTTTCTGCTGGCGTGCTGAGGCGCGCTGAGGCGCAGGGAAAGCGGGTGCTTTCCCTGGCCTTGCGGATGCTTACCGCACGCGCTGTCAGCGGGCCGTCAGGGGGCGGGCCAGGGGCGGGCGCGTCACTGGCTGGGGGCGGGCCAGTGACGTCACGGAGCTGGTTCACCCTCATTGGGCGAACCTCTCACGTGACCGGCCTGTCGCGCCGGCAAGCGGGGGAATTTTAAATTCCCCTAAGACCTGCCCTTCTGCAAGCGCGCGGAAGCGCAGGTGAGCCCCTATACTAAAGCCGTTCTAATTGCGGCTGTAGGGGGTCAGTGCTGAGCGGGAGCACGCGTCAGCATGCTTCCGCCAGCAAGCGCTAAACATGGCCAAGGTCTTATACAGTATATGGCTAACATCACTATTTGCCTATGTAATGAAATAACATATACAGTAATGATAAAAGCTTCGGTAGATAATGCCACGCACCATAAACTGTTCTTACTGTGTCATTGTGTCAAATAACTCAATGAGCCCCTGGAGACATTAAAAAGTTTCTGTCTCAGAACATTAACTTCAAACGATTAGCATTAAACTTATGTTATGTTATTCTATGTAATTCTTTATATCCAGGTAGTGCTAGAATATCCTGTGAAGAAAACATTATGATGAATAGCACAGTCATTTCTATTCAGACCTTGCTATTTGCTAGGATATACTGTGCATACTAAGCATGCTTTCAAAATGCAGCATGACATGCAGGTCTGTATCTATCTATACTGTTTTTAGCTATTGAATGTTTAGTCATGTATAGTTACACAGTTGATGAGGTTGGAATAAGACACACGTCCATCAAGATCGACCTACATTACATTCAGATGACTGATACTCGTTCCATATTTGTACCTACAGTACAGTATATTAATCCAGAGGAAGGCAAACACAACCCCTCCACCCCCCCCGTGACACATTATCCAACGATATTTCATTAGGTTGAAAAAATAAATGACTTGCTGACCCTAATAATGGCTATCAGATTACTCCCTGGATCAACATCGTTCACATGTTTACTTATTTGATATATCCCTGTATACCTTTCCTTTCTAAAGAGATGTCCAACCTTTTTTTTAAAGATATCTATTGTATCTGCCATCACAATCTCCATGGGAATTGAATGCATTCCACATTGTAACTGCCCAAACTGTAAAGAACCCTTTCCTTTGTTGCTGGTGAAATCTCCTTTCTTCCAACCTTATGGGATGACCTGAGTCCATTGTACTGCCCTTGGGATGAATAGTTATTTTGGAAGATCCTTGTATTGTCCCTGCATATATTTGCATATAGTTATCATATCCCCTCTTAGACACCTCTTTTCTAATGTAAATAGAGCTAGTCTTTCCTCATAAATCAGATTATCCACCCCCTTTATTAATGTGGTGGCTCTTCTCTATATAGTACATTTTCCAATTCCATAATGTCTGTTTTATGGAGTGAAGTCTGTCATGGTAAGTGTTGATCAGACTACACGGCAGAACATGGGAGTTAAATAAATAAGAGTTTATTTTGGCCAGAGCAAATGGCGAGCAGCACAATACAGAGACAGAGCAACAATTCACCAAGAATGTGGAATATGGGAGACCGGTAGCTTGCTATGTGCAAGACACTGCCAAAATTGGCTTATCCTGGATTCCTCCCCTGATCAGTTAATTCCTGGATATCCCAGTGACAAGGGATAACTGCCCCAGGTCCCCACAGCTCACAATACTGTTGATCTATAGACACCAAGACCAACCATGAATAACCGTGGAGCCCAGCTTCTATAGTTTCCCCACCTTCATTTGGAAACATGGAGAACCGGGTTCCGACCAATCAGCTGGGACTTCTCATCCGTTGAGTCAATCAGAAGTGAGGCGGGCATTTGGAATGGACCAGTCAGTGCTGTGGGAGGAGCCAGTGTCTAAGAACACTATGAGGGGTGGGACTTGGGAGCATGGGAAGTTGGAACTGACCAAAGGGATCCGAGCTGATGCGCATAGGACCAAAGCCCTGGATCCTGATTTCAGTTCATATCTCCATCAGAGTAGATGCTTTTGCTGCCAAGGATAGAATAATACCAAAGAGAATCAAGCGCAAATATCATTTAAATTGTGGAAATTAATTAAATTGTGTATGTGATAAAAATATGTTAAACATCTAATATACAATCTCTGGAAGTAGTGCTGCTCCTGAAAAGGACTCAATCCAAGGGAAGGGCGACAAATTATTCCGGAGTATAAATGATTCCAGATGTATATGAAAAAAGAAAAAAATTAGTGCAAACCAGTAGAATTAAAACAGGTGACTGTTTAATAGATGAATAACCCACTCACTTAGTCCGTGAGGAGTCCAAGCAATGTGGTTGTCCAGAGTAATAAACTCTAAAGTCCACCCAGACCCTCGTTCTATTTCCATCAGGGCGAGGAGATGGAGGGCAGGAAAAAAGGGGAACGGAAAAACACTAATAGTGCAGGATGCTTTATAAATAAAATATTAATACAATAATACACGCACAAGCAGAGTTAAAATGCAGGCATTGAGGCATTTTTCTTTATATTCCTGTTTCCCCTACAATTCATATATGTATCTTTCTTTTTATGGTGTTTTAACATAATAACACCATGTTATTCTTGTTATTCTTCTTTTGAATCACAAGCTTGCGTATTATCTAATTATGATTCATTATATGATTTTACAACATTATCAGGTGTTTGGACTTTTAGCTGTATGCGAGTAGATTTTACTTTGAATTTACAACTCATGTTAGATCCCAGCATTAGGATTAAGACATATGATACACATTGAATATATCATGTTATGGCCATTGTATGGCCTGTCTATATTTGCATACTATTTTGCTTGTTGATCTCCGCTTACATGTGTTTTCTTTTAACATGGTTTTAATGCATTAAAGTGCTTAGCACTGTTTTTACAATCAGTCAAACCTGTTTGCAGTTTTTGTAATTACTCAGCACCTATGAGTGCTCATTTCCTGCTAGTTCATTACTCCTTGAAAAAGCGCATATTCTGCGTGAAACGCGTTGGAGGACTAGTTTGTTCACCATTTTTTGTTTGTTTCAATAAAGCCTATTATCTGTCACTCTTTTGGGCACCCCATTTTTTAATTTCTCCAGGGCACCATCCGAATCATGTGTGAGTGCCTCGGAGCAACCTCCATTGTGGTTGCTAACACTCTGTCTTCAGCAGCACCCCAGGGGGGGAGGAGGAGGAGTTTGCTACTGCGGACGTGCAGTCAAGTCTAATCGAGGAAGACGGGAGAAGAAGACTGACACTGGGCTTATACAGTGAGGTTAGACAGCATTTCCTTTCTCTCACAGCCCTTCATCCAGACCTTCCGACGGAACCACTCTGCACTACCCCAGACGGAGGAATAGAGACATCTATGCGGGGTCTGCATGGAGTGGTACGACGATATTCCTTGCCCCCATTTACCCCTTGCTACATTCCTTCCATGGGAATTGTTCCCTCCACTAGACACATTGTGTTGTCTTGATTGACTTTCATTACGCTCCCCCAGGTCTCAGTGAGGACCCTCGCAGCGCTCCCTTGAACCCACTCAAGAGCGCAGGACAGCCTTTTCCTTTCATCCTGCAATTCTGACAATCAGCTGCTCTGATTTTTTGGGTGTTCAATAATACATTCATTATAGTGGGTCCCATCACAGGTGACATAGGCCTTTGTCCTCTGAGACTGTTCTATTTTCACTTTGACTATTAGTCCTGGTATATCAAAGGTCTGGTTACCTATATTTACTTCATTTTAAGCACAGTGGAGATTCATTGTATTACATGTATAAGTGGCGATTCAGTATGGATACACAAGCGGAGATCAGTCCACATTTCCATTTAATTGTTTTAACACCTCTACAAGAAATCTAAGAGCTGAATCTGTTTTTGATAATACCAAAGAAATGTTTTGTGAGGACTCCTTTGACTTAAAAATACACATCACTCGTCTAGAAAAATATTTAACTCAAGAGTTACGCTCCTGGTGGGACATTGTGAGATTAGAAAATTATATAAAAACTAAACGCATACCCGAGGGACTCCGCCTGACCAAAGCACCATATTTTTGGTTTTGAAAATGGGGAGTTCGAACAGGATTGGTGTAAGATCCTGGATGAGTGCTCTCTCAAATTAATTAATTTGATTATCAAGCATAGACAGAGAGAGAATACTAACATTAAAAAGCAAGTCAAGGAGTACCAGGTTAAACTTGAAGCCTGTACACGGTTTGATAGTTTCAAAGAATATGATTCCAAACTTGCATCTAGGATTAACAATGTGGAGAAAAATATTATGATTACAAAGCAGAAAAAGTTTGAAAGAGATAAGACTGACTATGAACTTAAACAAGTTGATTTATGGCAAAAACCAACATACAATAAAAAAAGTTGGTAATCGTTCTAAGAAACAGAATGCACAGTCCAAGACAAAGTCTATCTTGAAAAATCTCAACACAAATCAGACCGAGATGTTTCTGATTATGAACTCTCTATATAATGTCTCCTTTTTGGAAAATGAGTCCAATTTGTCTCCTGGAGATGAGAGTTGACAATCCAGATATTCCATCACTTCATGGGTTAATAGGCAAAAAATGATGCAAGACACCACGAGGCTGGAGAAAAAACAAAAGGAGGAATGCCGAGCAAACGACAGAGACACTGAATATTGAGAAGTCCAACCATTGTCCAACCATTCTCTTTCAGACACAGAGATATCCGTGCTTCATCTGGGACTTTGCTTTGCACCGCATCACAAAATCAATTTGTTTTCTACAGTAGTAGACCTACACAAATTCATACGTAAATTGTGTTTTAAAATGTTTTTTCACAACAGGTCCAATCTTCCCGATACCAGCATGTCTACAGATAGCAATACCATCTCTATTTTTGATCTTGATATCTCCTTACAGTCTAGGCTCAGTTATAAGGATCATTGTCATTTACAGGATCTCAATGATCTTTATTATGAGAATTCAGATGATGTACAGAAATAGAGTAATTTCTGGGTACCAGGAATACGGGGCTTAGACATGAATCCACATTTAGGGCCTCATGCAGAGAGCAGCGCTATTTGCAATCTCGCCATTTTCTGGCGAAAATCGCGCTAAAAACAGCCGAAAATGGCGAGGTAGGAAAAAAGCGCCATTTTTTTTTTCTAATTGAAAATCTCGCCGCGCGGCTGGCGGGAAACTACATCTTGCCAGTCTGAAAAATATCCAAATTCAGAAAGGCGCGCTCGCCATCTAGCGGCTGTTTTTGGCGCGATTTTCATCAATTTTATCCGCCAACTAAAGTTGGCAAGAAGCAGGAGCTCGCCGGCTATAGGGAGAAAAAAAAAATGCGCGATTTTTTTTTTCTCCCTTTTAGCTGCGCGCATCTCCTCATTTACAATTCTCCACATGCAGTAATGCTAAAAATAGCGGATTTCGCCCATTTCTGCATATGGAGAATAAAACTCTCCATTAAAGCTACTTTTTCTTAAACTCTCCAATTTATTCTAGCGCTGCTCTCTGCATAGGCCCCATAATCCTTTTCTTGTTAGGGGTCAAGCTATCAACATGTTTCAAAAACTGGTAGAGAAAGATTTTCATTTGTTATCACAGGGCATTCATGTGTCAGGTATCAATCAATATCACAATAGATCAGATACTTTCAGACAACAAATCTATCATAGTGAAAAATGTAGACAAGGGGGTGCAATGGTGGTCCTTGATAGTGAGTATTACAGAATGGAGGCACTCAGACAGTTGAACGAGCTAACCTCTTATTACCAACTGCAACACAGCCCCACTTTGACTTTTCAGTTAGAGCTCTCAAAGTTGATTGAAGAGGGTATCATGGTGCATATTCTTTCAAGAACTGAATGTGATTATCTTTACACCCAACACCCGGTTATACCCATATTTCACCATTTAGCTAAAATACACAAGTCACTCATTGCACCCCCCGGGTAGACCTATAGTTTCCAGTATTTGGTCCCTCGGTGAGCACTTGTCTATTTATGTTGATCACTTCCTGTTGCCATTAGTCCGCACTTTACCGTCATTCTTTCTTGACACAAAACATGTTTTATCACTTTTGCATGATTTCACTTGGCACTCTGATTATATTTGGGTCACATTTGATGTAGTATCACTTTACCCTATCATTTCACATACACATGGCATCACAGCCATTAGACATGATATAGAACACACGTCTACTCTATCACCAGTGCACACCACGTTTCTTTTGGATAGCATCGCTAATTTACTCAATCATATCTATTTGCAGTTTGATGGTTATTTCTATCACCAAACACGTGGGACTGCTATGGGCAGTTGCTTTGCTCCATCCTATGCCAACCTATTCATGGGTTGGTGGGGAAAATTCCATGTGTTTGGAGATAGTAATCCATTTTGTCACAATGTGGTGCTATACAAGCGCTACATTGATGACCTAAACATTATTTGGAAAGGTTCTGTTTCTGATCTCATTTCATTAATTTATTATTTTAATTATAACACATACAGTTTATCTTTCACTGACTGTTTTCACAGACCCAACATGCAGTTTTTGGATCTATATCTTTTTGTAGATATGGACAAAACAGTTGAAAGTGACAGTTATCACAAAGAGCACTCCCGCAATGCTTTATCGAGAGGACAATTTCTGTGTTTATGTAGAAATTGTTCCTCTCTTGACGATTATCTATAGAGGTCATCAGATTTAAAATAACATTTTTTAGATAGAGGTTATGCCATTCAGGATCTCAATGAGGCCTTCGAATATGCATTGTCAAGAGATAGGAAGGACCTTATAAGTATGGCCAATATCAATACTGACACAGGGACTAATATTTGGCCATATATTAATACTTAGGAACCACCGTATTTTATTACTCAATACAGTGATCAAGCTTCAGCTATATCGGCCATTATTAGAAAGCATTGGTCCATTCTTTCCTTAGACCCCATATTAAGGATATGGTTTCTCGAGACCAAAAGGATAGTTTTTTCCAAATCTCAAACTATCGGTAATCTTATCTCACCTTATATGTTCAATACACAATCTAAAAGGAATCACAACCGGGGATTCTTTCTATCCTTGAAAGGATCACATAAATGTGGCCATTGCAACATCTGTCATTATATGTAAAAGACCCTAACTTTTTGAAAACACGGATATAACGCATATATATATATATATATATATATATATATATAACATTCAAACTTTTATTACACGTCAGGCGACATGTTATATACCGAACTTATTGACATGTGGTTGTCTGATGCAATATGTCGGATTAACCACTAGATTGTCAAAGATTCGCATACAAGAACATGTTAGACTAATGGTTAATAAGGATACTAACCACCCAGTATTAAAACATTTTTTGTCACGTCAGGCAGGCTCCCTCCGATTGCTTAAATGTACAGCATGGGAAAATATTCCCATTTCTATCAGGGGTGGGGCTAGGGTAAGGATTTTGCATCAGAGGTAGACCTTTTGGATCATCACTCTGGGGACACTCCAACCTTTTGGACTGAACTCAGAGTGGGATCTCAACTGCTTCCTCTGATGCAGTGTCCTATCCAGCTTGATTTTACAGATATCTGTCACATATAGCCAAGAAAGTGTTCTTGTTTGGTTACTTTGGTCTTATTCATTGTATCTTTAAGGTTCCCTATAGTAGAGCTCCATGACACACAGTATCATTGTATGATTCAACCTAAATTCAGAGTCCTTTTGTTTCACCTTTTGGAAGCTAAATGGTGACACTTACAGTTTGATTCTCTGAATCACAGATTTAATCATCATGCTAGGTTAATGATGGCTTTATGCCACGTATTATTTTCTTCTCATACAAATATGATATATGGAGACTACATTCAGGGTCACCAGTATTCCACCTTGGTTGTGTACTAAGGTTGCCTCAAAGTGTGATTATCTGCATCGTTAATTCTGTTGTTGGATAGTTTGGATTAAGTTTCCCTGCATTTTTCTTTATATTCCTGTTTCCCCTACAGTTCATTTATGCATCTTTCTTTTTATGGTGTTTTAACATACTTTAATAACACCATGTTTTTCTTGGTATTCTTCTTTTGAATCACAAGCTTATGTATTATCTAAATATGATTCATTATATGATTTTACAACATTATCAGGTGTTTGGACTTTTAGCTGTATGCAAGTAGATTTTACTTTGAATTTACAACGCATGTTAGATCCCAGCATTCGGATTAAGACGTATAATACACACTGAATGTATCATGTGATGGCCATTGTATGGTCTGTCTATATTTGCATACTATTTTGCTTGTTGATCTCCGCTTACATGTGTTTTCTTTTAACATGGTTTTAATGCATTTAAGTGCTTAGCACTGTTCCTGCAATCAGTCAAACCTGTTTGCAATTTTTGTAATTACTCAGCACCTATGTGAGTGCTCATTTCCTGCTAGTTCATTACTCCTTGAGAAAGCCCATATTCTGCGTGAAACGCGTGGGAGGACTAGTTTGTTCACCACTATGTTTGTTTCAATAAAGCCTATTATCTGTCACTATTTTGGCGATCCCATTTTTTCACTTCGCCAGGGCACCATCCGGATCATGTGTGAGTGCCTCGGATCAACCTCATTGTGGTTGAGATCACCCAGGGTCAGATCCTGGAATAAACGCAGCACTTCCTCTCCCACCGAAGTTCCTGCTGTAACGGCCTATCCCAACGGAAGATGTTAACACCCTTAGTGGTCATACTTCTACGACCTGTCATAATAACAATTATTATATTTTTAACATAATTTCTAACCAACATTAACCCCTAAAGTCCCAGATTGATACAAATACTTAATATCCCCTGCCATCTTTGTTACAGTGTGATTTTCTTTGCTATGGTTGAGCCGATTTCGGAGAGAGCCACTTGTTAATATTACTATCAAACATACAGGACACCTAGAAGCTCATATTGAACCCCCAAAATAACCACAACATATATATAAGATATATTATATTTAATAATAATATAGATATATCTATATTATATATATATATATATAGGAAACCAGGTGTCCCACCAAGGAGACAAAAAACAGCACCAAGGTATATTACAAAGTGTATTTGAAAAAAAGCAGGACAATAAATAACACGTTTCGGTCTGTATAGGACCATCAGGGACGTGCTGGAGAACACTGCCCAAGGAAAACATATATACCCCTCACCCACCTTTGCATAATCAAGAACCAGCTGATTGTAATTAAAAACGGGAGTACTGTAGGCACATGGGAGCCCTGTCATCACGTGCAGCAGCTCAGCCTCACCACTCCTCTGTTTACACTTAGCTATCAATGCCAGACACACCGCACATGTGCGCCTGCGGGTGGAGCCAGTGAGCACACCAGTCATTCTAAGGCATCCCCCGTTGCCATGGCGACGCAACCATTACAGAAGCTTTAGTTGCGTCCCAATGCACGGGGGATGCCTACAATGACTGGTATGCTCACTGGCTCCACCCGCAGGCGCACATGTGCGGTGTGTCTGGCATTTGATAGCTATGTAAAAGGGATGGTGAGGCTGAGCTGCTGCACAGTGATGACAGGGCTCCCAGCGCCCTACAGTACTCCCTTTTTTAATTACAATCAGCTGGTTCTTGATTATGCACACAGGTGGGTGATGGGTATATATGTTTTCCTTGGGCAGTGTTCTCCAGCACGCCCCTGAGGAAGGTCCTAACAGGAACGAAACGTTGGATTTAATGTGCCTGCTTTTTTCAAATACACTTTTGTAATATACCTTGAGTGTGTTTTTGTCTCCTTGGTGGGACCCTGGTTCTGTTGTTTGTTGTTGAACAAGCACCTATTCTTCTTTGGAGCCTTTGAAGTGCCTGCTGTTATCTTTATATATATATATATATTATATAATATATATTATCTATATATTATATATATATATATAAAAGCATATAAGTGTCACAGAGGAGTGCGATTGAGCATGGCATATATATTTAAAACCAGAGGACAGACCTTGAAACACAGACAGAGCTCAGTGCACATCCAGTGAAACTTATACACGGAACAGTGCCTAAATATATATGTATCTATATCTATATAAAATGGTCCTGTTAGTTTAACATTTTGGCCAAAGTGTTGTGAGCCCTGAGCCACTACACGCAGACCCCATCTCAAGGTACCTAACAGCTAATATAAATTCTTAATAACCTGTGCATTACCAGGAAGAATGATTTATAATAAATCTGTCAAAATTAGTTGCATAGTTCTAAGTCTGATTGAAGCTCTTATTAACCTGTATAATACCAGGAAAAGCACTCTGTATTAGATTTGTCACAATCAAACTGCAAGCAAGCAAGTTCCCCTGAGAGTGGGAGATGCAATGGAGTGAGCTTTTAACCATTTAAATGTGGGATGGGATGAGCTTCAATTAGGTAGGAGGGAGCCACCCTCCAATCAGCTAAGACCAGCTGAACAAGAATTGTAAAACATACAGGATAAAATGTTAAACTGAAAGACCATTTTATTTAATAGATATCTACATATATATTTAGGCACTGTACCGTGTATAGGTTTCACTGGATGTGCACTGAGCTCTGTCTGTGTTTCATGTTCTGTCTCTAATATTACTATCAGTAAGCACAGAGTGAACAACTCTTTTACTTTTCTTTGTTTAAAACCTTGGAGTTTTGTATTAATTAAAAGTGGACAACTTTATTATTGTATCTATCATTTTGTTGTCTATTTCTTTTCATATTGAGATATGCCAAATGTTTGCACCAGTTCGCAAACTGGAAAATATTGAGTTTTCACCGCTGCCCAAAATGTTGGTAAATCTGCAACATTTGCATGTATTTTCCAGAGGTGCCTCTCCTGCTTATTCTTTACCCTTCGTCCTCACTCTCTCTCACATGCTCTCTGTAAACCTTCGCAATTTAATGCAATTTATTGCCAAAAGAGCCAAATAGCAGAATTCCACAGAAACATTTGTGCAAACTTATGGGAATATGTGAAAAAATATGAATGATTTGAAAATGTTCCCAATCCAAACACGCAGATATGACCTGTGCTACTACTTTATTTTGTTCTATGTCAGGAGTGGCCACCAACAGGTCAGGTTTTCAGGATATCCCTGTTTCAGCGCAGGGGGTGCAGTTGTTATGACCGAGCCACTGATTTAGTCGCCTGTGCTGAAGCAGGGATATCCTGAAATCCTCACCTGTTGGTGGCCCTTGAGGACAGGAGTTGGCCGTCCCTGATCTATATTATGTTGAGCAAGTAGAAATTTCATAGTATCTATAGTACTAGGCCTGGAATATATTTTGCAATTGAAATCCAGTAACTTCCAGAAAATCCCCAACATCACTTAAAAAAAACTACACAGAGATGAGAGTTGATTTGATTTTTATTTCATTTTCAGTAAACTAGTCTGCTTGACATATCTCAGAGAGATTTGAAATTAGCTGGGGTTAGAGTGCGGCTGGGAGAAGTCTGGATGTTTATTACAAGCTGACAGTAATACTGAGAAAGGTGACAGTGATGGATGTTATCACCACACCAACTAACGCAAAGATTATTTTTTTCATCAAGGCATGACACTCTCCCCTTAACTCTCTCTCTCTCTCTTTCTCTCTCTCTCTCTCCCTCTCTCTCTCTCTCCTCCACTATCAATTTCTCTCTCACACACTCTCTCCTCCACTTTCCCTCTCTCTCCCTCTCTCACACTCTCTCCTCCACTTTCCCTCTCTCTCCCTCTCACACTCTCTCTCCACTACTTTCCCTGTCAATCTCTCTCTCTCGTGCGCGCTCGCGCACTTGCGCTCTCTCCCCGTCCACATTACATCTCTCTCTCTTTATCCTCCACTTTCCCAGTCTCCCTCTCCTTCACTATCCCTCTCTCTCCCTCCACTTTCCTTGTCTCTCTATCCTCCACTATCCCTGTCTCTCTATCTCTCCTCCACTCTCACTGTCTCTTTCTCTTTCTCCTCCACTTTCCCTGTCTCTCTCTCCACTACTTCCCTCTCTCCTCCACTTTCCCTGTCTCCATTTCCCTCTCCTCCACTTTCCCAGTCTCCTCCTTCACTATACATGTGCCTCTATCTCTGTCTGTCTCTCCCCCTCCACATTCCCTGTCTCTCTCTCTCCTCCACTTTCTCTGTCTCTCACACACACACATTCACCTCCACTTTCCCTATCTCTCTTGCTCTCTCTTTCTCTCCTCCACTTTCTCCCGTCACTCCCTCTCTCTTCCACTTTCCCTATCTCTCTTTCTTCTTTTTTTCTCCTCCATCTTTCCCTGTCTCTCTCTCTCCACAATTATGTCCCCCTCTCTCTCTCCTTCACTATCTCTCTCTCCTTCACTATCTCTCTCTCTCTCCTCTTTCATTCTCTCTCTCTCCCCCCCTTTCTTTCTGCACTATCAGAGCTTACAGAATAAGGATCTTTGTCTCTCTCTAGATCCTGTTATATGGTGTGTTCACAGTGCTTCTAACCCCAGGGAGATACTGTACGTCATGGTACAGTGTCCTGTAGAACTTTGCTTGTAGGCAGAATACGAGGCAGCAAACAAATGAATATCTAGTTCAGCTTTAGGAAAGATGAAAGCTCCGAGCTTTTTTGATCTTACAAAAATCTGAAGGTCACAACTCATCCAGGAGCAGAACTCAAGCCATTCATCACCACCCACAGGAGCAATCACCTACTAGCTGATTTTCAAAGGCCTGTGGCGGACAAAGTGCTATTCTGCTTCCATTTGCAAGCTTTGTGTTTCATTAATTCATACAGAAAACCAATGCCAAATTTCAGTCGTGGGTGTCAGAACTAATGACACAGCTGTGTTGTTGCTCAACAATAATAATAATAATAATAATAATGTTTCAGGTCAGTTAGTCTTGTGTTAACAGTCTTTCTATCACAAGATGATGTTGTTGTAGTGTATTGTACAGTCATTTTATTTACATAGTACAAACATGTCTGCGTAGCTTTACAGCTACAGTATATACGAGACAGAGACATTAGGGATTAATAATACAATTAAGTATACTATTGGTGGAGTGAATGCAGTTGGTCCTATAGGGTCAGTATAAGATTTATGCAGTGGGTCCTATAAGATCAATATGTGAGTTATACAGTGGGTCCTATAGAACATTATGCCCCTTTATAAAGCGTTGGTAAGACCACACCTTGAGTATGTAAGAGCAGTTACAATGTGGGATTCATTACCTATGGAGACTGTGATGGCAGATACAATAGATATCTTCAAAAAAAGGTTGGACATCGTTTTAGAAAGGAAAGCTATACAGGGATATACCAAATAAGTAAACATGGAAATGATGGTGATCCAGGTGTTCTGATTGCCAATATTTGGAGTCAGGAAGGAATTTATTTTCTCTTTAAGAGATATCATTGGATAATGTGTCACAGGGTTTTTGAGTTTGCCTTCCTCTGGATCAATATACTGTAAGTACAAATATAGGATAAAGGATCTGTCGTCTAAATTTAGCATAGGCTGAACTTGATGGTTGTATGTCTATTTTTGACCTCATCTTCTATGTAACTAAGAAAATGGACAAATTGTGGTGAGGGCTAAAACGTTCTTATCTGCAACCTAAAGTCAAATTCAAATGTTATTGTAACGGACATGCTTGCCACAAACCGGGACCGAACCGCGGGGCTGAGGTGGGGATGTGAATACACCGATCTTAGACCATGAAGCTGGTTCTAGATTGCGCAGTTTGTATTCAATCGTAGCCGGTTCAGGGTTGGAGAAGGCAGGGTAATCCATGGACAAGCCGGGGTCAGAGTTGGAGACGTCATATTAGTCGAAATCCAGGCTGGGGTTCGGCAACTGTTAGGCTAGTGCGAAGCTCTCCAGCATAGCAGCTGAAGCGCTGGAATGGCCTCTGCATGAGGAGCGGGAGTGGCCCATGATTAAGGTCTCGGCAAGGGGTGAATGCAGCAGCTCTCAGGAACAAGGCAAGACTAGCACTGGGGATCCAGCGCTTCAGTACAGGAACTAGGAAGCAGATCTCTGCCTGGGATGAATGCAGCAGGTCACAGGAACAAGGCAAGACTAGCACTGGGAAACCAGCACTTCAGTACAGGAACCAGGAAGTAGACCTCTGCTTGGGGTGAATGAAGAAGGTCTCAGGAACAAGGCAAGGCTAAGGAAGGAGTGGGTGTGGTAAACACAGTTACATCCAAGTGAATCTTGGTTTATGCTCAGCAATGAGGGAAAGGGAGAGCCAAGTATAAGAAAGGCAGATAGCCAATCCCAAGACAGGGGTGTGTGGGAATTCCTCCAATGCCAGAGCAGAGAGACAGAGCTGCAGTGATTGCAAGCATAGGTGATAGTGCTTGCAGATCCAAGGGGAGGGCTGTCTGAAAGCTCACCAACTCTGCTGGAGTGAGCTCCAGTCAAACCCAGGAACGGATTCCTTACAGTACCCTCCCCCCCTTGAGGCGAGTCCCCCCCTTGAGGCGAGGCCTCTGGACGAGAAGGATCCATCAGAGATCTGGGTGACATAGAATTGTTTCTGAAGTGTCTTAGGCAGGAATTAGGCCCATGATCCAGCAGTCCATTGGCGAGTACAAACTTAGGACAAGAAAACGAAGGTACTGCAATTCTTGACGCGCAGAAAGCATCACAAAACAATTTGGAAATCCAGAGCTGTGCAAGAACCGGAGGATCCAGAACAGGGACGTCCGAGGGCCACAAGTCAGGTGCCCGGTACTCAGCACTAGTCCCAGAGTACAAGACAAGACAGAGTGAATTTTGGTCGGTTGTCGTAGAGGAACAACCTAGAAGAGTAATGATATTGCTCAAACGGCACGTAGAAATGTGTGAGAAGCTATTACTCCAAAGGAAATCTGGACAGTGGTTAGCGAGGGTAGAGGGTGGGAGGGTTCACTGAAAGATACAAACACAGTTCTTTTGATACAGTCCAGGCCCGTTATCCCAAACAAGTCGAGTGTGACGATAGTAGTGTTTATGTAGTTCTCTGCCGTGGTACTGGAAAATGATAGTAGGCCAGCATCCCTGGGCATATGAGGTTTAGAGAGCATCAGGTCCAAAGTGTGGGCATCTGCAGAGGATGCAGTAGACACCAAAGAACGAGCAGAGAGAAGCATACCTGTGCCCACTGTGGGCACACAAGAAGCGGGGACAGGCACCTCAGGCAAGACAAGTAAGTTCAATGGTGATATTTCAGTCTTTCACGAAGACAACAAGGAGTCCAGAGGAAATACATCAGGCACCACACAGGAACCAACGGGTATTGTAGCTGCTTGTAAAGAGAGAGAGCTTGGATCAATGCAGATCTTACCCAGTAACGCAGGAGGCTGGGTGAGCGGAAAAACTGACTTAGAAACAAAAGTTTTGGAATTAGAACTGGGTACTTCGAACACTGAAGGAGAATCAGGAAAACATGAACTTGACTTAGGAGTGGAAGTCCCAGATTCAATGGCTTCACGCAATACTGTAGAGGAATCAGTGTAGAAAAAAATCAGTTTTAAACACAGGGTCCTTTGAATCAGCAGATACATTCGGTACTACAGAAACCTCCCTGGGAGGTAACCCTGAGTTTGTGGCAGAGGAAAAGCAGACAGAAGTGGGTACCCCAAAAATTGTGGAAGAATCAGGGACGTATAACTCCGTTTTGAACACTGGGTCCTTTGAATCTGTAGGAGGAACAGGTACTACAGAAGGTTCCAAGAGAGATAACCCTGAGCTCGTAGTAGTACACTGGCGACACACTTTATTCGAGCTCGGCTAGTCCCACGAATTCGGGTATACCCGGGTGTATTGAGGTTTGTGACTGTTTTCTGCCCGAGTGCATTGAGTTATTTTCCAGGCAGGGATTGAAGCATTTTATTCCCTCTGGCTGCAATACTGCACAGTATATATATATATACTGCATTACAATTCATGAATTTATGCCATCTGGTAGACACGCTAAGCATTGCAGCCTATTAAATCCTAATCATTATCATTTAACAGATCAGCCGCCCATCAGCCAGGCATGAACCCAGGCAGGGAAGGCAAATGCAACGGGGCTTGTCAGAGGTGAGGAGCGGCGCATTCCAGGTATCTGCCAGGTACATACCGGGTATTTGCTCTAATAAAGTGTGTCGGTTCAGTAGCAGCCATGCAGGCTGTAGCAGATACCTCAAATACTGTGGAAGAGTCAGTGAGAGACAGTATTGTCTGAGGAGTGGGAATCCCAGACTCTAAGGCTACACGAGGAGTTGTGGGGGGACTAAGAGAAAAACTATTCTTTGCAGTGAGTGAATAAAAGTCATTCTTGATTACTACAGGAGCTACAGAATGAAGACTATGTTCATTCCTAAACTGGATGTCTGAGAAGCAGCAGTGGTCACATTAGGTACAGCACAGGGGTCCGGGGACGGTATACTGGTCTCTGAAGTGGGTATTTGAGAAGCAACAGGGACCAGACTAGATGCTTCAATGGGATCAGAGAATGCTGTGCTTGTCACTGAAGGGAATATTGATGAAACAGCAGGAACTGGACTAGATACTTCTATAGAATCAGAGGACAGAGCGCTTGTCTTTGAAGTAGGAATTTGTGAAACAGCAATGGCCAGGCTAGGTACTTCTATGGAATCAGAGGAGATTGTGCTTGTCTCAGAAGTGGGTATTTGTGAAACAACAAGGGCCAGACTAGGTACTTCAATAGAATCAGAGGACATTGCGCTTGTCTCTGTAGTGGGAATTTGTGAAACAGCAAGGGCCAGACTAGGTACTTCGACAGAATTAGAGAAAGTTAAGCTTGCCTCTGAAATGTGAGTCAGGGTAAATAGTGGGGACATCAGGCTCTATGGGAGACTTTGTGGCAAGGGTCTTAGAATCAATTAACGAAGCTGCAGGCATTACAGACATAACAGAGAAGACACCTTTTAAATCAGGAGTTTTAGCATTAGTGATAGGCATAACACAGACTACAGGAGAGTCAGAGGGAAGGAAGCCTGGCTTTACATCAGGAGTTATAGCAGTAGTACAGGTTAACACAGGAAGTGCTGGAGAATCCTTAGAAGCAGTGAGGGGAGATTCACACCTTACTAAGGGACCAGAGACAGATAGGTGGATCTCTGAAGTGATAGCTAGAGAGGCAGGAAAAGGGGAACTAATCGCTGTAGGAGGTTCCAAGGAAACAGACTTAAAGGCAGGAATTTCAAATGTCTGAGACACAGGAGGAATAGCATTGGGTGTAGCAAGAGTGTTAAAGACAGGGGAATCTGCGTGCTTGCTCTTGGCTAAAGCAGACTCATGAGCATCACTTTTAACTGGAATCAATATTTCAGAAGATGTCTCAGGGAACTCAGTAGCAGGAACTTTAGCTGGGACAGGAGAAAGAGAGCAATGAACCGCAACAGGCTCAGCAACTTGAACATCAGGAGAGGCACTATGTGCAAGGTCTGCCTTTAAACCTAGGGGTTGGGAACTAGCAAGGGTTAAAGCAGGCAGTGCATTAGAGTCAGAGAAAAGGGGATCTGACATGGAAACTGGGGGCATAGAATGTTCATCTTCAGGCTCTAGGAAGGTGGCGTTGGCTTGGGATTACAAGAATGCACAAAGGGTACCTGTAGGCAGACGCTCAAGCGGAGCAAGGCCTGAGGATGTGTACATAAATAAGCCTTGTATATGGCCGGTTTCCTTAACCAAGGAAACCATCCAAACAAGGGGTAACAAAGCTTCTATTCACTTGGGAGTATTTCTAGTGAAATACTATGCAGTTCATAACTCCCTTAGATAAGCAATGTCTCCCAGCCCCAAAACTATAGCATGAAATAAGCAGATTAAGAAGTCTCATAAATGAAAGTTTATCTGTTCCTTGTGGTTGGAGGGAAAATCTCTCGTCCTGGTTCAGCTCCCTTTTCTCCAGGGGTGTGTCAGCATTCGGTTTAGAAGTTTCCCCTGGTCTTGGAAAGCAACTCTGCTGTTTTTCTGGCAGGGCTCAACAGACTGTTTGTCTACAAGTTCAGCTCAGGTGTGAGCTAAGGAGTCCTCTTCCTGTCTAAAAAGACAGGCTTTTCTAAGCCATCTAATCAGGCAGGTTGTGTTTGTTAATGACTACCAGCAGTAACCACCACACTGCTGGTGGAGGCACATTACCTGAACAGGGATAACCCCTGTTACATACCTCCCCTGTTTGTGGGAAGCTCGAGCTTGCCCGGCCAAAGCCCACTTCCACTCTCATTCTAGATATCCTGTGACTGAATGAGATGGATGGAGAGAGGAACCCTCAGTCCTGCTGGGATTGGAGCCCCTTTCTCCAGTTAATTCGTGTCTCCTCCTAGGTGCTTGAGGCAGCACTCCTCAATCGCCGAGAGGAGGACTTTTTCTAAGTATAGACTTTTTGCTACGTGCGCCGGTCATGAGATTTCCCAGCGTCGGGTGTCGTCTTATTGTAGGCATACTGTATGGCAGCAGTTGCAGAGCGTTTTAAAAGCAGCCCTTTGAGTTTTCCGCTCTTGAAGCTGCTCTTTGCCCTTTCCATCAATGGGGTTGCAGTCAAGCCTCTTTGGGGTTAAGTTGCATTCCACACCCACTTCAGAGAATGTCCATTTTTCAGCTTCATCAGTAAGGATTCTTCGGTTTGATTCAGCACGTTTTACCTTTTGTTGGCCTGTTGGGTGGCTGAAGGTTGTCTAGTGCTTTGTTTAGGTGGTTCAAAATTTGCAAACTTGTCTTTCAGATGAGGGTATTCCCGATCTACTGTACCCTGTCTTCAGGGGTTTTGAGGCTGTGGGGATACTGACACTTAGCACGGTCAATACTTGTCTTGTAGGACTGTAATCTCATCCGCGAGAGTACCTGTTTTTGGAGTGCGTCTTGCAAGTCTCTTCAGGGAATTTATCTGCACGCTTTGCTTTCTGAGCTTGCTTCCACATTTTTATTGCATTGTGGAGCACTATGAACTTCTTGCTCGGGCCACCTTACTGTTTTAGTTCTGGACTTTTGTGCTCCTTTTGTGCCGGGTGCACGGCCTGTTCTAAGCTTGGCCTATAGTGATGCTTTGGTGACGCTAGGGTAGCCTTCAGTTTCTATGCTGCTTTTGCGAGGACATACTGGGTCATCAGATGTTCTGCAGTACTTGAATTTCTTTAACAGCCTGCAGATTTATCTTCTGCAAGGTTCGTGCTTTCCTCAAGGTGCGTACACAGACCTTGCAGTTGGTTCTGCAGTCGGTGCTCTGCTTCAAACTTCTCACTTCAAAAGTCTATTTATTTCCTTAAGCTCTGCAGCTTTTCTTTCCTTGACTTCGCTGTCAACTGAAAATTTTCTTCTTTCAGTTTAAGTTTTCTTTTTTAATCTGAATTTTCTCTTTTCAGTCTCTGTACTATTCAGGGCCTCTTGCAGTCTCCTCATTTACGCACATCTGTTTGAGAATGACAGTCTCCGGGCGTGAGAATTCCTTCTCTAGGTTGAGGGTCTGAAGCTCCTTGGAGAACTTTGAGATCTGTTATTAAGATTGACATAGTTCTTTAGATAGTCCAGCTCCCAGTGAGATGTGTAGTTCCTTTCTGGAAACTTCCAGATCTGTGCGGCAGCTGCTGGTCTCATGATGGAGGCAACAGTGCTCTCGGAGTGTCCTGAAACTCTTTTTCGAGATACGTCACCTCTGTCCAGATATTGTTGATCTCCGTTGTGAGGCATTCAGCTCTATGCGAAGAGTGTGAAACCTCTTGCTGTAGACTGTATGTGCTTTAGTTGCTCCTCATACTTCCGCTTCAGCTGAATCAAATTTATCGATTGGCTCTGCTTTCATCCATGGCAGAATAGTAGGCCTTTGCAGTATGTAGCTCAGTCTTGAGATCGTCCAATTCTGTCCTGGCGGCAGAGTACATTGAGCCATGTTCCTGTAGCTTACGTTATTTTCAGTAGCTCTGCGTAACAATATTCTTTTGTTTCAATTGTTCCAGAGTATATCACAGTCACGCCTGGCATTTTCAGGGCATCCTCAGGGCTGGTCAAGGGATGACACTCACTGGTTTGATCGTTCCCTGGGATGGTTGGTTGAGGGTTCCTCACTGTTGGCACTGGACGATAATTCTTGGGTACACGGACTTCGGCCTTGGGCCTTCTGGATATTCGGTTAACCGAGGGACGAATCTCATTTTCTCTAAGTGCAGGGCAACTCGGCCCCTTTTCCCCACAGGATCTGCGGACGTGTCTGTTCCTTCCACGGTACCTCCGTGAACCGCTTCTCCAAGAAAGCTTTTCTTTTCGCCTTTTGATTTGGATGACACCGTCCCTTCAGGGAACTGGGGTCTCCATCTTCATTTGAAATTTACACGCGTCACTGGACCACCCGGCTTTCTTGCAACTGTAAAAGCTGACGGAAATATTCGGGGATCACTGCTCCCGCTCTTTTCCTGCTGACATATTCGTCATCAAAGGAGGCGGTCTTTTTGGGTCGTGCCCGAGTTCAGGCACCCCACCATTCTGGGGTGTTTTGTGGGTGTGACTCTGTTTGGGTTCCCCGTGAGAGATGTCTTCCTCTTTATTGACTGGAGCGCCACTCTTCAATGGGGTTCTTACAGGAACGCTGCATCTGTCCTCCATTTTTAGGCTATGGGGTGATTTTCTTCCTGACCTCAGGAGGCGCTATTGCAGCTGTTGCAACTGTATTTACTAGAAACCCAATTGGGTAGTCCTAAGGTGGGCATATTTGCTTGTAGAGGTCGTAGCTCTCACAGGATCTCTGTAGACTTTTCTTTCTTGGGTAAATTTACAATATAGCAGTACTGTGCAGGCATTTTCTATTATCAGGTATATAAGATGTGCAGTTGCGGTAACAGTCTATTTGCTTTACACCATTACTTGCTAGGTTTATCTCATAGCATGCTGAATGGATGTAGTTGCTAGGTAAAAACTTTGTTTGCTTTACACCATTTTACATTCTAGGTACATCTCTCTGTTCTGCCAATAATTTGATTTTCTGTTTGAGTTCAGTATCACTTTGGGTTTTATACATCTCTTCACAACTGGGATACCTTTTAACACAGTTCAGCAATTCCTTTTTTTCTAGTAGGCAATTTTACCCTCAGCCTTGTTTACTGAAAATTCCCCTGCTTCAGCAGTCTTGCGTCAATTTCCACATTAGCATATACTCCATTCAAAACTGGTATTCCTATCTGGGTGTGGAGCCTTTAATTGCAGATCCAGTACCCGCTCATGGGCACCATCTGTATTCACTGCTTCAGCTAGACATTTGAAAAAACAAACGAACTATCCCTTCAAGGGCTAACCTCACTTCTTGAAACCCTGACTATGGCTGGAAGCAAAAACCCCCTATTTCAATTCTATTTACACTTATTGTGATAGGCAAATAAGGTGTTTTACCTGCTTCAGCAGTCTGGTTCTCTCTCCTCTTGGATTGGGGAAAAGAGTCATCTTGGTTTTTGTAAGTTTCAGTGCAGTGGTGATATCACTTTAAACTCTGATCTCTGCTGCATGAGATTTTTTTTTTTTTTTTTTAGTTGCTACAACTGTTGTAGGCAAAAAAGCATAAAAAAATTCACCAGAACAAATCTGGTCCTTTCTAACTTCAAGACACCTCTGTCCCACTGGACCTAATATGGGGGAAGTCACAGAGGTATGCAAGGGAGACTGATTATAGTGAAATTAAATAAGCCTTTTATTGCGCCGGTTTCCTTAACATCAGGAAACCATCCAAACAAGGGTAAACAAAGCTTCTATTCACTTGGGAGTATTTCTAGTGAAATACTATGCAGTTCACAACTCCCTTAGATAAGCATGTCTCCCAGCCCCAAACATATAGCATGAAATAAGCATGAAGCATGAAGTCTCATAAATGAAAGTCTTATCTGTTCCTTGTGGTTTGGAGGGAAAATCTTCTCTGTCCCTGGTTCAGCTCCCTTTTCCTCAGGGTGTGTCAGCATTCAGGTTTAGAAGTTTCCCCTGTGTCTTGAAAGCAGCTCTGCTGTTTCTTCTGGCAGGGCTCAAGACTGTTTGTCTCAAAGTTCAGCTCAGTTGTGAGCTAAGGAGTCTCTCTTCCTGTCTCAAAAGACAGGCTTTTCTAAGCCATCTAAACAGGCAGGTGGTGTTTGTTAATTGACTACCAGCAGTTAACCACCACATTGCTAGATTAGAGGCACATTACCTGAACAGGGATAACTCCCCTTTTACAGTACCTTTAAGGGTTTACAAGCAGGGGTTAAAGCAGGCAAAACATCATAGTCAGAGAAAAGAGGTTGAATCTAAACCAGGAATCGTGGCAAACTCTTCTTTTGGCTTTAGAGGAACAAAATCAGTTTGGTAATTTTCAGGAGAAGGAGGTACCCCCAAGGGTTTAGTAACAGAACTAGTAGCGCAGGGAAACTGTCCAGTAACAGCGTAGCTGGCGAGGAGAGTGTCAGTCCCACAGGATCCACGTTTTCCCAGGTCATAGGGAAGCCAGGGGAACGGACACAGAAGGCCAGGCTCTGTTTTAACTCTCTAAGGCACTGGGCCTTAATAAGGAGTTCTTTATGGAGCTGTCTTTCAGATGGAGTTAGGCCTATAACCAGAGAATGAGTCTCAGGAGGGGACAGTATTTCAAACAGGAACCGATTTTCAGACAGCATTTCAGACAGGATCAGTCCTACCCTCACCACAGCGGTTCCGAGTTTGTGGGGCTGAACTGTAACGGATGTTCTCACCACAAACCAGGACCGGACCGTGGGGCTGAGGTGGGGATGTGAATACACCGAACTTAGAACATGAATCCGGTTCTGGATTGAACAATTTGTAGTCAATCGTAGCCGGATCAGGGTTGGAGAAGGCAGGGTAATCCATGGACAAGCCGGGGTCAGAGTTCAAGACGTCAGAGTAGTCGAAATCCAGGCTGGGGTTCGGTAACTGGTAGGCTGGAGCGAAGCGCTTCAGCGTAGCAGCTGAAGCGCGGGAATGGCCTCTGCATGAGGAGTGGCCCATGATTAATGTCTCGGCAAGGGGTGAATGCAGCAGCCCTCAAGAACAAGGCAAGACTAGCACTGGGAATCCAGCACTTCAGTACAGGAACCAGGAAGCAGACCTCTGCCTGGGGTGAATGCAACAGGTCTCAGGAACAAGGCAAGACTAGCACTGGGGATCCAGCGCTTCAGTACAGGAACCAGGAGAAGAACCTCTGCTTGTGGAGTGAATGAAGCAGGTCTGCAGGACAACACCTTGATAAAGTGCTATTCATGAAACGCGTAGGTGCGTTCATTGTCGTCCCCGTTTTTTACTGTATGGTTTTAGCTTGCAGATAAATTCATCTTTTCGTCAGTTTGGGAGTGCCTGGCATTTTTCCTTCTCGGATACCAGAAAGCAGGATATCTTCGGCTTGGGCTTATCCTACGCCTTACCCCATGCACTCAGGAACAAGGGCCAAGGCTAAGACAGGAGTTGTTGTGGCAACACAGTTTACATCCAAGTGAATCTTGGTTTATGCTCAGCAATGAGTGGAAAGGAGAGCCCAGTTTAATGAGCGCAATATACGCCAATTCGCCAAGACAGGGACTGTGGGGAAATTCCTCCATGCCATCAAGCTAGAGATGGGACAGAGCTGCAGTGATTGCAAAGCGGTGATAGTGCTTGCAGATCAAGGAAAGGGCTGTACTAAGAGTTCCAACTTGCAGGAGTGGACTCCGCCAAACCCAGGAACGGATTCCGTTACAGTTATAAGTTAGAAACCATACCCAATGATCACAACATTGTTCTAAACCAGGTTCTAGAAACAAATAATGTTCCTCTGACCCCTCCATTACTGTTGGCAGTACTTTCAAACACCCAGTATGACAATCACATAGACTCTGATGTCACATTTGACTCCTCCCTCACATCGTCCTCTCACATTCACAAAATTGCCCTTTTCTCTGTTGCGCTATTGCTAAAACTCTAACAAACGCTCTCATTCTCTCCCATCTCAACTACTGTAACTTTTTATTATGTACCACAGTCCTCCTGACTCTCCACCTGTCTTACCTTCATCTTCCAAATGCTGCTGCTAGAATCACTTCACTCTCTCCTAAATCTGTCTCCTGACTTCCTATTAAATCCTCTATTACTTTCAAAATTCTCCTCCTCTCTTTTTAGGCTATCTCCATAAAATGTCCTTACTTCAGACAGATAGACAGGGAGATCTATTCAGAGACTCTCACTCTGAATAGATCTCCCTGTCTGTCTGAAGTAAGGACATTTTATCTCTTGCGCTGTGTGAAAAGCCTATGGAAGGTATTGGGACTGTTGAGTTTTACTTTCAACCAGGGAAACTTCGTGCTTGTGTACAAGTGTGTAACCTGTAGAGGAAATCCTGACACCACAGCCCTCTGGCTGCAGTCACGAAGGATGTTTATCCTATACACTGCTTGTTTTTTTCAGCTCATTGTTAAGTTAGCCATTTTCTTGTGTCTTTCTACATGATAAAACGTACTTCACCATATTGGCATTTTTCCTCTTTTAATAGATCATATCTCATCCTGGATTCTTGAGAGATTCTATGTATTGTATTCCCACAGGGTTATACTTAACCCCGTTGTCTCTGATGTGCCCCTTTTGTATTATATATAATATATATATATATATATAATTTATATTATATATTATATATCATATATATATATAATATATAATGGAAACATTCAAATTGTAATCATAAACCTAAATATCGCCATGCTTAAATCCATACAAATATATATTAAAATAATAATATTAATTCATAAACATACTCCCTATAGACATAGCCAGCAAAGAATATAGCACTGAACACTCAAAACACAGGGTCTGGATATCATGAAGTAATGGATGAGGCCACTTGTAATTCATTTCAAGAAGGGAACCAGTTCTATTAGTTCGTTCAAACCTCCAGGAGCCTTACCACCGAGGGTATATGTCCAAAATGTTTCTATCTATCTATCTATCTATCTATCTATCTAGATAGATAGATCCAAAATTGTGCCCAAATAAATCTGGATAAAGATAAAAAGATTCACAACCTTGCGCAGCATTTTTTGACATTCCATGGTGTGAAAACCTGATGGATTACATTTCAGTGGAATTGAAATTCTTCCAAGAGATGCAAGAAGAGGAGATATAGATAATATCCTCCTACAAAAGGAACAATTTTGGATATACAGTATACCCTCGGTAGATTTTTAATATATATTTTTTTATTATGTTGTACGCATTTAATGTGCTTTTTATATAAATGTTACCTACTGTAATTGGTATACATTTTGTCTTTTGTTTTCTCTTTTGCGTCCTTTTTTTGTTTTATATGTTTCTAAGTGACCCCGCTTATCACGGGAGAATGGGAGTCTCATATTATTTTGTAACATGTACTGTATTACTGCTGTTAAGGGGTATGTACATGTATGGGCTATATACATAAAGACATACATATATACATACCAAAAGATCCAAAATAGGAAAATACTGGTTTTCACAATGGAGTAATTTATTGGGATAGAAAGGGAAAATAAAGGAAATGTGTAAGGTAATATTACAAATTAAGATCTCGCATGAATAGTACATGCCAGCTTCATTAAAGGGTTTTTATTTTTTTTATTTGTAATGAAACATAGAAGAGATGGGCATTGTACATAGGTCTAATGTTTTTGCACCAAAATGTTATTTACTATGAGATCCTCCATATAAAAGTTAAACATTTTTCCTAGAAGATAAATGTAGTCATAAAAAAAAAGTAAAAGGGCTGTCAGAAATCCCCCTGGACATCTTACTGTCAAAGCATTGCTGCTCTGATATTACTGAAGACACGGTGAAGAATAATAGAAAAACAATATGTTGAGGTTTGCAGACATGCCGCGATTGCATCAAGAAGGCAAGTTTACAGCTGAGCACAGCTGTGAGCCAAGGGGATCATGATGTTAGCAGCTGCTTACCTTGGAATAAGATGCTTAAAAACACTTTTCGGTCGAGGTAATATAGTATTTTAGGCATCGGTAAGTGCAGATGTGGCAAGTCTTCCTGTCTCTGGAGCCGTGGCTGGAAAAGCAGGCTCCCTGTCTGCCGAGGTCGCGTGGCCACCGCTTGCCACTGGGGACGGAAACATGACCTTAGAGCCCGCGATATCACTCCCCCCACCCCCTGAAACATACCCTTAAATAAAATGCACACAAGACAGGTGTGGAGGTATTATCAGTTATGGCTTTTATTAAAATACGACATCAAAAGAATGTTAACTCCCCACGCCCTGCTGGAGCGCTCCACTAACCAGTTAGGTCAACCGAGACATTCTTTCTGACTACATCTGTACTGTATGTGCTGTTCAAAGACATAAGTTCTCCATACTACTCTGTGAGGGATATCATTTTGGTTCTAGCAAAGCTGTAAAAATGTGTGCTTTTAATCTTTCTGTCTAAAAATTTGCTTAAAATGTGCTACATTTGACACAAACGCAAGCAAAAAAATGGAGCAATGTGTTCAAAACACATTTCTGTATGCAGTTCCTTTACGTCGATACATCTTTCCAAAGTATCAAGGCAATTTTGGAGCAAAACTGGAGCATTTTCATCCGGCACCTTTTAATTGAATCAGTTTGCCCTATCTGTCCCAGCTTGCACCTTGGGGGATTGGGGGAGAGCTACATGGCCCACCGATATTAATTGCCCACCCCCAAAAAAACCCTTCCATATCTGAGGTGGTGTAAATCTAAACCTCTGCGTTAGATGTAAAAATTGGTTCAGGCCACAATTCAGCTCCAACATACATAGCAGATCAATGTGTCAGAACATTATTTTCTCTACGTTGATACTGTACATTGACCCAATTGAATATATTTTTCTTATATATTGCTGACAGTGTGTGCAGCGTTGTACGTATCCTTTTGCAGGCACATGAAGTTGCCACCCTGAGGAGGTCACAAGTGAATGTTGATGCAAAAAAAATGAGGAGATAAAAGGTCACATTACTATGCAGTCTTCTGGAGGCGGAAAACATCTCACATCATATTTAGGTCAATGGGCTGTAAGTTATATGGCAAAAAATCGCTTAGTACTGGTACAAAGTGGGCAAGGTTACAAGGAGAGCCGAGAGCAGAGATTTGTACTAAGTTCACCCGCTTTAAATGCATTAACATCCCCAGTGCACCATTACATTTTAATATAGAATTGAAACAGGAAATCTCGGGTGCAGAACCCGTTAACTTCTTATTATTTGAGTATCGCTGACCTGAGGAAGAGAGGACGACCATTGCAAACTTACCTTATAATATCTATTGTTAGTCCAAATAAAAAAGCTATCACCTAATACCGAAGTACTCATTTACTCTGTACTATCGCAACTGGACTAACACAGCTATTTCTACTTAATTCAAATTAAAATGAACAAAGAGGTAGGAAGAAACATTACAAAAAATGTTGATAGTGTTTAAGAAACTTCATATCAACCTTGAGTATTATCGAGTATTGAGCCTCGAGTGTAGTATTACACAGTTATTTATTTTCTTCTTTTTGCTGTTTTTGTGCATACTGTATGTTTTTTTTTATACAGAGATGTGAGCATGTATAGTCGGAATTTTCAGTATGTGCAGTTAATACAGCCTCTGGCATATCCTGAAACTGATTTGTACAACAACAACATTCTGTGCGTTTATAAAAGCCACATGAAAAGTTAGATTAGCGAAAGCAGTGTTTGCTGTGACCAGGTTGATAAGGATTCCCTTCCGAATGCAAACACTGAAAGCTAATGAACAACGGCTAAGCTACCAGCCTCGAAATTAGTCAACAATTCAATACAGATTTGTCACTGTCTCTAAATATTTGATCAGAACGAAAAGCAGAAATGAAGTTTAAAAGGTTTCAGATCAATCTCAGTTTTATAAAGAAATAAAAAAATATCTCAGAATTCAAATAAGACATGTAGACGATGGAATAAAAAATCAATAAAAAGACATGGAAGCCAATATCAATGCAACAAATGGAAAATGATGCCCTGCAGATAATGTGTTCTGATTCATGATGCCTACTCACTGAACCATAAGCAAAATTGACCTATACTGAACACTATGAAAACCTATATTTTATTACGCGTCGTGGGATGAGCGGTTAAACCTAATTGGACAAACATTCAAAACACGGAATGAAACACAGGCTAAAATCTACATGTTACATGCCAGTTTGTGGATTTTGTCATCAAATTGTCCTACTGTAGTGTTCTCAAACTTCGGTTAAAAAATGGTAATGTCCGGACAATTTAATTAAGTTTATTTCTGGAAGATTGGAGCACTACTTACACCAGTACAGAAAAAATCAATTGCAAGAGAGTGTGTCCCATAAAAATAAGAATGTAATGGTTCGTCTGCAGTCAGCAGACGCGTTTTGAGCGTGACGCTCTTTCTCATGCACCTTGAGAAAGAACGTCACGCTCGAAACACATTGGTGGGGGCAGTTTGTGTCCCGTTATGTAGCTCACTGCAAACGATCCATTAAATTCTTATTTCTAGGGGACACATTCTCTTGCAATTGATTTTTTTTCTGTACTGGTGTAAGTAGTGCTCCAATCTTCCAGAAATAAACTTATCTGTATGCTGTGGAAGACGGAGGCTCACCCCACTGTAGGAATATCATCCAGAAGACCAAGTAAATGTGAGTTTACTCCTTTTCATTCACACCCTGTATTGCTTATCCACTTCGATGCATCTATGTCTGGACACAAATGTGTGAGGATTCTTACTACAGGGATTGTGGAATTCTGGCCAGCTATTCAAAACATAGTCGATTAGGAGTGCTATCATTACTTGGATTATTGGTCTACATACATGATACCAAAGGGTTACACACCAGACAAGTTATCATAGTTTCAGAGAACTTATGCTTATGTAAGCTATTAAATCAATAGATAGAGCACCATACAGTTTTTGCTTATTGGACAATTTAATTCTCACACAGCTGTGTGGTATTATACAAGCCTATAAATAAGCCTAGCTTCCCTTTACAGTTGAAGGACCAGCAAAGAAGTTGTCCAAAAAATGCGGCTATTGTCTGTCATGACGATCAAGCACTATCTTGATGTCAAACAAAAATGTAAATTCTGAATACCACTTCATCTCACATTAATGTGACTTGAAAAGAAATATCTGAAATATAATATCGCACACTGCAAAATACTTCCATTTAAGAAAAAACAACACACGGGTCATTATTCTCAAGAAGTCTGTGATAAATGACCAGTTATAATAACATTGTGGATACCGTGGAAATCCAATCAAAAACCTATTGCACAGTGAATAATTATCACTACCATGAGGTGTCAAAGTAAATATACAGGTTGTTGTTATAAAGTAGTTGTTACCATGGTTACCAATTTATTTCCATTTTACATATTTAATGTCTCTGTAAGGGCTCAAGCAAATTGTCTGTAAATTAGGACAAGTTGCATAATGATCATTTTAATGCTTTGTATCAAGAATACGGCCGATGAGATGTTGAATTATTTTTTTAATCACTTCAAAAAACCATAACATTAAATCCTAGATGGGGGCTGCACTGATTTAGTTGAAAGTTCTGGCAGATCTCAGTTAGGATGTCAGAAAGGTACTGTTGCAGTGAGGTCGCAACGACACATGGGATGTCTGAGGGTAGGCTTTTATTCAGAGCCTTAAAACATGACACATCAAAGAGCTTACTTTTAGCATATTAGAGTAATCAAAATAAAATGTCTGGAACAGGGTTGTGCCCTTTGTCAGAAAGGCCCAGTCCTTAGTCCCAGTCATGGCTGTGTCCTCAGGGAGATAAGAGGGCTTGTGCGGCCTAGTTTGCAGAGTAGCCCTCTATAGGGCAGTGTTATAATCTGTCTGCAAAACGTTGCAGGAAAAGGGGGGTTCAAGTCCAGTGGTCTCACAGGAAATAAGGACAAGGAATCTATGAATCCAGATTATTCCAAGGATTTCCTCCTCTCTTTTTCAGAGCCCCAGGATGTGTGTGTGCTCCTGGTTCACCTAGAACACAGACTGAGAGGAAAGCTAGGCTTTTAAAGCTCTCTAATGAGACAGCTGAGACCAGGTGAATTAACTCAGTCTGCTCTCAGGCTGGGATTTAACCGTGTAACTGCTATGATCAGCAGCCATGCTTATGTTTTCCTTGCCTAATAGTTAGACAGGGAATCTACCCTATAACAGTACCCTCAACATTTAATCAGAATCGGTCAAGGAGTTTGCCTGTGAAGAGAGAACACATGAGCAAAAAAACAGACACAAAAACACGCACTCAAAGTTGCCACAAAGTTTAGTTGAAGTCTTCGCTCACTCACTCATTCAATAAGATATCTTTAATCAGAGTCCAGTTGAAAAACAGGGATAATTTTTATTAAACATAGTGCATTATAGAAGATCCTTTAAAGTACTTGTTATTTGAAAATATGGAAGCAGAAAAAAACTGTATTTCCAAAAGTTTTCTCCTGTTTGACAAATCATTTACACTGAGAGCCATATTTACTATTCCCTTTTGGTCAATTATGAGCCTATTTCATCAAGAATCTGCCTCTGAAATGATGGCAGTCTTCTGCCAGGAGACATTCCGGTGATGAAAAACGCCTTCACCATCCACTCAAGTCACTGAACTATAAAGTGTCCTCCACCGCTGTAAAGTTTATGATGGCAAAAATTGCCATCATTTTGGGGGCACCTTTTTGATAAAATTGATTCATAATTGTCAAAAAAGGCCATTTTGCTCCAAAACACATGGACAGGGGATATCTCGCTAGTCTTTTTCACCTACCACGGCTGATCAAAAAAATATTTTGGCAACAGCATGTGTTTAGTTATTATAATGGAAAGAGCTCTATATTAAAATGTTATTGTGAATAAGAGGGAAAGAGAGAGCACTGCAGTCAAATTCTATGTTGCTATAGTTCACGTGTTTGTCCACACATTCATTTGTGTTATAGTTTGAAAATAGAATACACCAAATAAAACATAAATGAAAACTATAATCATTCAAAAATTACACAACCTTCTCTGTCCTTCAAAAAAATGTAACTAATAAAACTGTGCGGAAAGGGAAGAGGGAAGAGGGAAATCTCTGTAATAGTGTCAGTGCGGTATCCAGGCTGCTGTCCAGGGTGCTGAAGGTATTTACTCTTGAACTGCATCTTAGATTTATCTGAAATGAGACGTCATGTTCATGTACTGTAGAAAATGAAAGATTGTTCTAGAATTAGTATGTGTTAGTTACAGATTGAATCAACCACATGCTAACTTGAGAATTTTTAGAGTTGCACAGTTTGATCTATGAGGCACCAAGCCACGTCCCTTCTCTCTTCTTTCCCAATACTGGTGGGGGGTCGTGGTAGCAAGAGGTTAAGGTTGATTGGGGTGGGTGTATGTATGTATGTATGTATGTGTGTGTGTGTGTGTGTGTGTGTGTGTGTGTGGTGTGTGTGTGTGTGTGTGTGTGTGTGTGTGTGTGTGTGTGTGTGTGTGTGTGTGTGTGTGTGTGTGTCTGTGTGTGGCTGTTTTTGTTGTATTGAGTCTAGTCTGCTTCGTTGTATTATGTGTGGTTGTTGGTATTGTGATTCAGTCGCTCGTGATAGTGTGTGTGGGTGTTTGTATGTGAGTCAGTCTGCTCTCTGTGTAACAATATATGTTTGATTGTACTGTATGTGAGTCAGTCTGCTCTGTGTGTATGTGAAAAATAGAAGGAGTGTGGCACTGTAACAGGGGCTTATCACTGTTTAAAGAAAACTACCTCTAATCCTGCAGGGTGCTGGTTAATTGCACCAGGCAATTAACCGGACACCACCTGGCTGATTAGGACTCTTAGAAAAAGCCTTATGTGAGAAACAGGAGAGATTCCTTAGCTCACATTTGGGCTACCATAAGGAGAAAGAGGACTGCAGTGATTTCATTAGCCCACAACTGGTCTGATTTGAGGGAAACATGATGTCTTGATGCACTGAGTGGGCTAATTTTAATTTTTGCTGCTGTTGATCCTGCCTGCCTCTGCCCTATTTTGGACAACCAACTAAGTCCTATATTTTTGGACTTTTCCAGTGGACAGTGCTGTGTGATCTTGTATGCGTATCTTTACATCAAGGAGCTGAGTATCTTGGGTTATTATATCCTCCCTGTTTTGTTTCCCATCTGCTTTAATACATGTATTTGGGTCACTAAATATACATACCTGTATGTCTCCTCTTGCCCTAGCATTACCTGAGTTGCAATAGTTACACCTTGCTAGTGATATTTCTTTACTGTATCAGTATAACACTCATGTTATTTTCTGTAAGAATTTTTTCATGCATATATATGTAGACCTGTGATGCTCTATAGTCTCTTATACATGTGGTGACCGGCCGGTCTATATTGCCTTATTGTGGGAACTTTTGTTCCCACAGTAAGCTAGGTTCTTAAGGGCATTATTTCTTTTTGGGTCCATTATTATATGTTGCATTCTATGTTTTTCTGTTTTTTTTTTTTTTTTTTTTTTTTTTTTTTTTTTTTTTTTTTTTTTTTGTCCATTGGGTTTTTTTATTATTCATTAGTCAGGCAGGCTCTCCAGTTAGTTGTTTGTATGTCTGTTATTTTTTTCTAATTTAATTAAAGTACCCCTTTTATTCTTTGCAAACATTTGTCTGAGTGCTATTTTAGAGGTTTTTTTTTTTGTGTTTCCATATATATATATTTATATATATATATATACATATATATACATGTAGAGCTTCATTCATTGTAACATCGCCGGAAGAAGAGATCAGTGTATCTCGAAAGCTCGCACAAATAAAAGCATTTTGTTAGCCACAGAACGGTATCATCTATTTATTTTTTGATTATATATATATAATATTGGAACATGACTCACCACACGTTAATTACGGCAGCTTCCCTGCAATATATATGTACTATGACTTATACAGTATGATTATATATATATAATGTGATCACCTTGAGAAAGGTACCGCACACGGACCGAAACGTTGGAAATTATGTCTTGTTAATACAACATATTCTTTTGATAACCATTTGGAGTGCTGCCTCTGATATTCGTCTCTACACGGTATCGTATTGCCTAGATATTATATATATAGAAAAAAAAACAAAGAGAAGCGCAGGCTTCATAGTGATGACGTGACGAAGCCGGCGTCACATGGTATTTCAGCCAATCAGATCGTGGGAACCAATTCCACACTCTGATTGTCTGAAATACCATGTGACGCCGGCCATCTTGGATTTAGTGAAGTCATCTTAAAGGCAAATGAAGCACAGCCATTGTGATTGGCTGGCACCATTCCCTTTAAGTGACGTCATGTAAAAAAAAAAAATTAAAGTCGGAACATGGTTTGAACAGCCAATCAGTTGGCTGTTAACCATTTTGAGACTAAATGTGACGTCACAAGCCCTATTTAAGGCCGTGACGCCTCATTTGAGCCCAAGAAGACGACGAGACAACATTGGTTGGGATTTACCATGGTTTTTTTTTTGATTGACAGATGAAGATAGAAGATAAAGAAGATCAAGAAATGGTGACAGATGAAGATAGAAGAAGGTGATTAAAGAAAGAAAAAAGAAGATTTGGGTACCTGATCCAGATCTTCATGGTGGATGGCATCAGATGCTGTTGGAGGCCATCAAGGTACGTGAGCTTCCTGTTACCCCAGGAGTCGGAGGGCCACTGCTTCTAATGGTAAGTAATATATTGAATGTTTGTAAATGTCTATTTTTATAGGTTTCTTCATTGGATGTGTTTTTTGATTTTTTGGGGGAGGCACATTGACTGATAATATATTAATCTGTACCACTTTAGGGTACAGATTAATACATTATTATGACAATATTTGGGGGGCATTTGTGGCTTGGTATTGCTGTTGTTTTTTTTTTAATTTCAATTTCTTATGTGGATGTGATTGTTTGTTTTATTCCTGCTTAATGTTAATAAAATGTTTGCGATTGGTGTTCGTTTGTAGTTAATGTTGTATTATGTTAGCTAATGCGTATTATGGTTATTTCAGATATTGTTTGAATTTATTTCTTTGTCTTTTAATGTTTACATTCATTAATGTTGTAGTAATTAATTGGTTTGATTGGTTAGTGTTACTATCATTTTGAGTTGGTTTAGGAATTAAATGGTTTCATTGGTTAATGGTTTAATTAATTCATTGTTGATGTTGTTACTGCTTGTATTCATTGGATTAGCTGGCTACTGTTTTTATTTAGGTATGCTAATGCAGTTTTTAATAATGGGCAAATAATCTATTATCCATATCTGGATAATAGTTATTTTGCACATTATTGTACTGTATGTGTTAGGGGGGTGTATTTAGTTAGAAATAATGTTTAGTATTTTTGTAGGCACAACATTGGTACCTGGTGGTCTGCGGGTACCCCGGGACTCCCGCGGGGACACCGGGGTGGCCCGCGCAACACCCGGCCTCCCTCGGGGACCCCCGCGGGGTCAGCTGGGGACACCCACTGGCCTGTTGTATGGGTGTTGCGCATGCAAAAATGTAAAGCATGAAATGTTTCAAAGTCCAGCTTTTTTTGCGTCTACCTTGAGCTGACGTGTTCTGTTGAACACAACTTTCGCGTATGCTAAGGTTGCGTTGCTTAGTGCATCCCGCTTAAGGGCAGAATTTAACACAAACAAGGTAATGAACGAGCAAAGTTGGAATTAGAAAAATTTCCTGAAAAAAGTCAATTTTAGAGCGCAAAGTGCCTGTTTGCGTGGATCCTGCATCGTGTTCAGAGCAACATCACGTTCTAAGAGCACTTTTCGCTCTAATAACGACTTAACGGAGCTTAGTGCATGTCCCCCATAGTCTTTTATGTGAGTAAATAGTTTTAAAAAGATCCTCTGCACTATTGCTGTCTTTCTTTCTTTCCTTGAGCCCTGCTGAAGCAAGTGGAGCCGTACCCACGTTTGTCACAGCTTGGACATGCTTGATTTTGTTCTCTGTTTGTGAGTATAACCCTCATAGAATCATCTCTGCTATTGGAACAACTCTGAATCCTGCAAAATTGCCCTATGTTATTTTCTCTCTCTTATGGTGTCGTGTCCCCGATCCCCTGTATTTTGTGGATCTCGCTGTGTGTATGTGAGTCAGTCTGATCTGTGTGTGTGTGTGTGTATGTGAGTCAGTCGACTTTGTGTGTATTAGTGTATGTGTGTGTGTATGTGAGTCAGTCTGCTCTGTGTGTATGTGAGTCAGTCTGCTCTGTGTGTGTGTGGGTGTGTATGTAAGTCAGTAGGCTTTGTGTGTATTAGTTTATGTGTCTGTGTATGTGAGTCAGTCTGCTCTGTGTGTATTAGTTTGTGTGTGTGTGTGTGTGTGTGTGTGTGTGTGTGTGTGTGTGTGTGTGTGTGTGTGTGTGTGTGTGTGTGTGTGTGTGTGTGTGTGTGTGTGTGTGTGTGTGTGTGTGTGTGTGTGTGTGTGTTAGTGTGTGTGTGTGTGTGTGTGTGTGTGTGTGTGTGTGTGTGTGTACAGTATGTGAGTCAGTCTGCTCTGTGTCTCTCAATGTACAGTATGTATGTGTGTAAGTAAGTCTGCTCTGTGTATCAGTATATGTATGTGTGTGTATGTGAGTCAGTCTGCTCTGTGAATATACATGTATGTATGTGTGTGTATCTGAGTGTACACATAATTGTTTGTACTCCACCTTTGAACACATGCATGTGCAGTATGAGTGTATGTATAAGTTGTTTCAGATATGTAATGACATACCAATGTTTGTATGCATGAGGGAATTATGTAGAAATAGCTGTGTTCATCCAGTTGTGATAGTGCAGAGTAAATGTAACAGGGGAGTTATCCCTGTTCAAGTAGTGTGCCTCTAATCCAGCAGTGTGGTGGTTAACTGCTGGTAGCCAATTAACAAACACCACCTGCCTGATTAGATTGCTTACAAGGGCCTGTCTTTTGAGAAAGGAAGTGAGACTCCTTAGCTCATACCTGAGCTGAACTTGGAGATAGAGCAGAGATTGTCTTTGACTCTCACAACCTGTCTTGAGCTCTGCCAGAAGACACACCATAGCTGCTTTCAAGACACAGGGAAAACTTCTAAACCTGAATGCTGACACACCCTGAGGAAAAAGGGGAGCTGAACCAGGGACAGAGAAGATTTTCCCTCCAAACCAAAGGAACAGATAAGACTTTCATTTAACAAGACTTTTTATATCTGTTCATTTCATGCTATGTGTTTGGGGCTGGGAGACCTGCTTAACTAAGGGAGTTGTGAATTGCATAGTATTTCACTAGAACCACTCCCAAGTGAATTGAAGCTTTGTTTGCCCCTTGTTTGGATGGTTTCCTGATGTTAAGGAAAAGGCACAATAAAGCCTCGTTATAATTTCACCTTATAAAAGTCTCCATTGTGTACCTCTGTGAGCGTCCGCCTACAGTAAATAATTACATTGATACCTTTTTAATTTGTACTAACAATAGATATTATTAGAAAAGCTTTGGAGAGTTCTCTCTCTTCACCAGGTCCGCAATACTGAGTTACAGAATATTCCAGGAGTTTAACATGGATAAAAAAAAACAAGATAATCTAATGCAAACACTGCAGTGTTACAACTTTGGTCCAGATCCATTAAAGGGTGCTAAGATTTAATATGCCTTCATAGGACTGGGAGTAAAAGTGTGCTACAGCTCAGCACCCTCTTGTGAATCTGGTCCTTTGCAATTGAATTACTGGAGAGGACAATTATGGGGCCATGCACACAATAACTGTCAAAGAATAATTGTCATTATTTTGCCGTTATTTCTCTGTTCTGTGCACAAGAAGGTTCCTCTTTTGCTACAGAAAGAGTTATAACCATTTGCACCCTCCGATATTTTGATCTGTATGTGACACTGAGTGCATTTGAAAGGATTTGCCTTCCACACCATTGTGTGATCAGGGAATGTCTGACTATGAAATACTGTAATCATTACAAATATTTTATCTTTCACTATAACAAGACCAACAAAAGGCTATTATGGTTGGAACTAAGAATCCTAATAAATGTACCTGGGAGAGCTGGACTTTAATGAACCCATGCTTAGGGATTTCACAGGGAAGCCTTAGGAATCCAACATAAACTCAACTTCTCTGGAGACATTATTAAATATAATGAAGCTTCTAGCCTAGTGCCTTCTGGGAAATGTGTATCATTCTTTAACCAGTTTCTTTGCGAAGTTGTATAAATGAGCCTGAATGTGTAGGTACATTGTATTTCTAATGCGATCTGTATGGTTACTGAATATAAATATTAATATCAATGTTCTGGTTCATAAAGAATTAATACAGGAGTGTTGCATTGAATCAGTATTTACTGAAAAGCATAATACTGTAGATCTACCTTCAGGAACAAAGCTATTTGTTATATCACATGGGGATAACGTTTATTTATTTAGTTCCATTCCATTATGTGATACAGTTTGCTCAGAACCTGTCATTATCAGCCTAAGCTTTTCAGATGCAATAGGAAGCAGAGCTATAGGTCACTCATGATGGGGATTGTTTTGCAATTTGCTGAACGCCCCCACTAGCATGAAGTGTTTGTATAAATCTCTACAGGCCGGACCTGTCAGATGTAAAGGGGTTAGGTACGGATTATGTGTTACTTGTGCTGTGTACCTGTGCTGTTTATTTAACCTCCTCACTCGTGAAGGACCTACAATGGATTCAACTATGATCAGTTACAGGTATTTCCATCTAAAGGGATTGTCCCAGGGCATGAACCTTTTACACCCTATGCTCTCTACGTTTGCTCTATCCCTCTCTCTCTCCCTCTCTCCCTCTCTCCCTCCCTCCCTCTCTCCCTCTCTCTCTCTCTCCCTCTCTCCCTCTCTCCCTCCCTCTCTCTCTCCCTCTCTCCCTCTCTCTCTCTCTCTCTCTCTCTCTCTCTCTCTCTCTCTCTCTCATTTCCTACTGCAATATAGACCCGTTCTCTCAAATTAACCCTTTTGCTCCCCTTTCCCTCTGTTCCCTTCACTGTGTTAGCTTTGTATGGTTGTTTTTTATATGCCTGATGCTCGGGTATCTGAAAGGCATTTTACTAAATGATACATTCAAAAGAATTACATTTTATAAAATTTAATTAAAATACATTCTCTGTGATATTAAAGTAAATTAGACTCATTTCCATCCTGACCTTAGCTATGTGTTGCTGTCTCATTTGCTATTTCTACCTTCTGCTCCCTATGGCGAACTCCTTATTGCACAAATTCCCCAGCACATTAACACATTGATACACATACAGAAACATTAACGCACACAGAGTAGCAACCCATAACAACTTAAACACAGATAAATACAAATATATACATATATATACACACACACACACACACACACGTTTGCTACAGCACACTCACACTTGTACAAATATCATTGTATCATTAACCATATCCCCCACCCCCAACATACGCACACCGATAAACATACTGTATAACAGTGCTGGAATTAAATGGCCACCGCTGTTTTTATCATCACCATAACATTTATCCAACCAACACAACTTGAAGACTCGCCAGACTTTGCCCATTGCTATGTCGAGAGACCATTGCCAACCGCGACTGGTGACCCCCGTTGCTGAGTGGCCACCAGGATGAGCAAATAAACCTGAGATATTCCCTTTGTGAGACCACATTTAGGTCAACAGCAAAAACAGAGCATGAAACTGCCTCCCTCAACCAATAACCCCACAAACCAGCACAAGGACCTCATCTTCCACCACTGAAACCAACCCTGCCAAGTTGTGACAGCATATAAAACAGTCTCCATAATCACACATATATATCCATTTATTCATATTTATCTTTTTTTCTCATTATTATTTATTTGTATTGATTTTATATATTAAAATATTCCAATAAATACACACAACACAAAATATGAACAGACAAGGGAGGGTGGCTGGACCTGTATTTTTCCTATCACAATTCCCAGTTTATAATGTACCCGGCTAAAATCCTTCCCCAACACTTCCTGGTCATCCTTAACCCTCACCAACCCTAGCCTGACTTAAGCAATAAGAGTGGAGGTTCGGGGGAATAAGGGACCCCCAGAGCATGGCACTCCTCCACCCTCAAGGTTCAGAGGTTCCAAGCTTTTCTATGTGTAAAATAATGAGATGTATAAACTTCTGTTTTAGTTTGTCCTGTCATTAACACACCTCCCTGGTTACATTTATTCACAAATTGTAGGGCAGTTAAACGCACCTTTACTTATGTCTGTGTTGGCAGGCCATCATTTACCCATTAAGTGTCATGCGCTTATGGCTTGGGCCAAGTAAGAGCGAGGACATTGCTGGCCTCTTTGGCAATGATAGAGTTGAAAAATGGAAGGGTCGGATGTATAAAAGACAAATGAAGAGCCCCGGAAATTTGCAGCAGGTGGAGTTAGAGTGAGCTCTGTATTAAGCTTTCCACTGACGGAGGACTACTTGGCAGTAGGGGGCCACCAGTGAGTCCAATGCTTGGGATTATACAGTATTGGCAAATGTCATTATCCATTAAACAGCATATATACTGTATATATTTTTCCTTTTATAGAGAGACTTTTTGGGGGTTTGTGAACGTTTACATTTGCACACTGTCAAAAAACACAAAAGAGCCATTTGTTTTACAATACTTTGCCATTAATGTTTCAGTTCCCAATTAGGTTACCAAAGGGCTAGAACAAAGAGGTAATCAAACATGTGTTATTTTATCCTAGTAATAGGACTGTGATATGGAATTAGGGAATAGAATTAGGCGAAACTGTCAAAAGTTGAACCGATCATTTTTTTGGCAGATCCGTATGTGCAAATCCGATTGTGAATTAGGCACTAAAAAATCCAAGCGGATGCATCCTCGTCTCACATACTCTCTCTCTTCCAAAGCCCATATTTCAGGAAAAATACGAATCCGTAAGCCGATTTTCAGTGATAGAACACGAAAAAACGAACCTGCATTTTTGAGACCGATCCGTGGAAATCTGAGGCTGAAAGTAACTTGCAAATCCGCGGCGGATTTATGTAAAATATGTTGCCCATCTCTACTAGATAATGTAATAATTTATTATAAATAAAATCTGTCTAAATAGATAACACTGCAGGATACAAGGAAGAGAACAATCACACATTGAGAAAAGTCAAAAACTGTTTAGTTTTCTTCAGTTAGACATGTCCATATATTATAATTACAAATGTTTAATGTCACTGTTTTATAATCGCACACAATGCATAATTAAAGTCTATTATCCAGTAGAGATCTAATTGGGGAACTGAACATGTTCTAAGATAAAAGAATTTGCTCTCAAAGGCACAGGTCCACAAGAGCAAGCTAAGCTTTAGCACTCCTTTATTTCAACTCTTAGCAGCCTTTTGGGGATCTGGGTCCTATAGTTTAGCTTTTTATTGCAGACAAATCACGCAATCCATGCATTACTGATTTTCAATTTATTTTGCTGGATATTTTTACATCATTGTAATGATTCCACAATTTTGATAAAATCCTTGCAGATAAGGTCATACATAGGGGGCCATGCACTAAGCTCCGAGCTTTTGCGCTGGCCTGAAAAAAAAATGCACGTCCGTTAAAGTTAAGTGAAGCCGGAGGCGCGATTCACTAAGGCCTTGAGGCCATTTTCTATCGGACGGGCCAGAAACAGGATTATCATGCATGCGATGTTTTTTCCCTCTGCTAGCGCACTGAAACTTCATGTACTATAGCTGATAGAAAAAATAAGCCGCCTATAACATTTGCATGGAGATTCTGCATCTCCATGTAAGGCTGTTACAGGCGATCGTACACAAAATAAATACATTTTAATAATAGTGCACATGAGCAGGGGGTCTCCGGAGCTGAACCGCATTGTTTTCAGGTCCGGGGACCCCCTACTTCAGGAGATACAGGCCCCGTTATGGGGTGCTCAATGTATGATCCCGGTAAAAAGGTGTAAATAACCTGGTCTCCTGTGTCAAGGTCCCTCTGTGACTCAACGCCGGAGGAGACTTGGTCCCGGCAACATGGCTGTGACCGAATGTTCAATTCGGAGTACAATAGGCCACTGGTAAGAAGGAGTGTCTCACACACACATGTAGCCTGCAGTATTACTGTCGCTGGCGCGTTGCAGCTGAACGGTGGTTTGAATTAGCCGCACGCGGTACATTTATGTCTGCCACATCTAGAGGACTTAATTAAAAGGAGCACTGATTCATCCTTCATAAGAAACAAAAGCAGATGTGTAGTGGAATATTTTTAAGGATGTGGTTACATTGGTAATGTGCTTCCAAAATATATTTGTCGCTGCTCCTTTAAAACATTGTTGAAAACTATTTTTGAGCATTGGCCAGAGTAGCACCCTGAAATAAAAGTGACCCGAACACACGGTATCGCGACATGCTCTTCCATCTTCACAGATTGCAAAGGGCACTGTTTGTTGCTGAGAATCACATTCAATAACAAAAATGTGGATGTAAATGTATTTAGTTATAAAAGTCTATTGCCCGTGGATTCAAAATGCGCCATGCAAGTTGCATCACAGTGATAATGATGGGATTAAACTGACATTAACATCTTTCATCGCAGAAAACAGCAAACTTTCACTGACTTTCTGTCGGTGTCACTGATTTGGATTTGGTCACAGTCATTTTTTGCCTAACCAGTCTTAAATACTTTAATAGAGTCTAACTGCTATAGATCAGCACATTGCCATTGATATGTCATCACTCGGAGGCACTCAGCGTTGATAGGGACAGGGTGGGATAAGGGTAAATAAAACACAATTCAAAGGCCCCTAAGAAATGTAATTTGTATTATTAAAGAAACAAAATCTCCAAGTAATTTGTGTTAGCATAGCTAGATTAGTTTAAAGAAGCCAATTAGATAGTTAAATTCGTAACAAAAGGTTGGTAAGGGTTTTTTGTCCCACTCTGTGGCACTGCGTCTTTAATAATAATAATAATAATAATAATAATAATAGCATGTTCTTGTATGGCGCTGCTAGTTTTACGTAGCGCTTTACAGACATTTTGCAGGCACAGGTCCCTGCCCCATGGAGCTTACAATCTATGTTTTTGGTGCCTGAGGCACAGAGAGATAAAGTGACTTGCCCAAGGTCACAAGGAGCCGACACCGGGAATTGAACCAGGTTCCTCTGCTTCAAACTCAGTGACAGTCAGTGTCATTACTCACTGATTCACTCCTTATCTTAAGATATTAAATATACAGTGTGTATTTTTCCGGGTATTAGAAAGTGCAGGAGTTTGAGTATTTTGCTGCTGGCATTCTCACACAGTATGTCCCAGATTCATAGCTGATGGCTGAGGAAAACTAATCAAAGGATTTAGTAAATATCAACAAAAATCTTTGGCCTGGAGCCGTGGTTATAGGAAAAAAATATAACAGCAACCATTTGTCCTTCTGCCCTGATGTCCAGGCGTCACTTAATCATCAGCTATAATTATTTCCCCTGTCAGCAGCTGATACATTCAATGCAACATACAAGAACCTAATGTATATATTTTAAATGTTTTGGGCATCAAAATGTCAATACTAAAATGAATACAGACCTTTATAAAATGTACTCAGTATGTATGAAGAATTCCTACCTACCTGATGCATTATTATTTGTTTGAAATTATATTAGACGCATAGAGTTATGTTTAATGCCTGATTGATGCAATTCAAATTAAAAATAGAATGATGTGTATTTTTTTATAACTAGTATTAGGTGTAGTAAGTATAAATGATTTGTGTAGTATTATTTATTGTAGCCATACTGTTTTGTTTTCTGCCTGCCCTCTCCCAGGATTGTTATAAAAGTATTCTGTCTGCGACCTGCCATGTGCTTCTGCCTAATCCCGTTACTGCATTTGTGTGATCACACTTCGTGATACTCCAACCATCTGGATCCATTCCATACCGTGGAGTTCACCTTCATCGGTGCCTTACAGGCTGTTTAAAATCTAAGTTGATAGAAGTGACTGTGGCTTCTTAGCATACTTGGATAGGCTTTTGCCTGTGTTCTATTCTCCAGATTACAGATTTTCGAGGATCGAGTATACCCAGGGTCCCAGTATGGTTTCAGGGCCACCACAACCCCTCTACACAGCTTTCATAGCTCTGACCAAGGGCTTTGATTTTGTCAGCAGAAAAATTCAAACCACTGGGTATATTGGTCGTTTTAAACAGCTCGTGAAGTTTGGTTAACCACCTAAACTACTTCGTATAGTAGGTTTTATGATGGTATTATGGTTATTGTGACGGATCATCTGAGGCCTTTGAAATGTAAAACACAGCCAAGCAGGTATGTGTTCTTGCCCGGGTATTGTTTGGACTCTTCATTTTCTCCCTTCGAGCATATGATTTTGATTCTTCTTCTGAAGGAGTGTTAATACATGCAAGATCTGATTTTAAAAAATGTTTAATCTCTCGCACCTTGTAGTGCAGTGCAGGGGGGGAATTTCCCATCACGATAAACACAGCGGGACCCCTGCTCCTGAATGGGACTCCTGCTGACCAAAATATACATAAACTAAAAAGCATTCAGAAGCAGTGACCCCCACTGGGTTAATCCTGATAGGAAATTAGTGTACTAGGCTTTTGGGCACGGGGAAACTATAGTCATGCTTTGGTCAGCCTCAATTGAGCTGCAGTTTCCTTGCAGCCAAATAAATCATAAATCATGATCCATCTGTATGTGCAGCTTGTGTTGTATTCTTGGAATATCTTAGCAAGACAAAGTTACGAACACAGAGGTATTGGAACAGGCCATGATCCCAAGTATATTCTGCCTCCTTAGTCAATGGCATCTTTGATGGCTCAGCCACACTCAAAGAATGGATGATGGTCTTCACCCTAAGGTTCTCCTGTATAGAGATCTCTCTGTAGGTAAAAGGGCCAACTGGCCACGCCCATATCCTTTTATAAGGATGTCTGCAAGAGGGACACAATGACTTTGCACATTAATCCAAAAGACTGGGAGAATGTTTCTAATGAACAAAGTGATTGGAAATAATTAATTATAAAAGGCATTAAGTTTTACGAAAAAGAAAGAATACAACAGGCAGAGGGAAAAAGGCAAAATCTGACTGGACTCACTGTCAAAAATGCTTGCGAGACTATCCCTCAAGTGGGACTCTATAGTCATGTCCGTAAGTGCTTCTGGATGTTATATTATTAATAGTGCAATCTTTATTGCCTCTCGAGACATGTCACAACACATATTTGCACTGGATAACTCTTGTATCTCAATAAATTTGAGCATCAAGAAACATGTACAAAGCTAATTTTTAATCAGTTTACAGTCAATGTTAAAACAAATTAAAAAACATGTTATTAATGATTCAATTACAGTAAGAACATTGTTGGTATTATTCCTGAGTCCCGACACGGACTGAATCATTGTTTAACGTAAAAATGTCTGTGACCTATGAAAATACATCCCGTTGAATAGGGAAGAGATTGCTTTGTTTCACATCACATGATGTAATTACTTCATTTGCTTCTTTCCAGAACTATACAGTAAAACCCATTTACTGAAATGAATGCACTTATTCTTTAAAATTACATATTTTGGTTCGGAATTCCCTTTTAGGCCCAGATACACAAAGTTTGGGCCCATATCATGTTATCAGACTCAGTAACGGACATTATAATCCTTAAAATAAAGGAAAATTAATATGGGGAAGTATGTCCCAATATTGAAAGCTTTCAGTATTAATTTTGAGATATGCACATACAGGAAGTGCCCAGACACAGGTATTTAAAGGTATCTTTAGTATTTTCTCTCTTAGGTTTGTAGTCTCTCCATGGGGTAGTCATATGTAAAGAAACCAGAGCAGCCTCAATGTGCAAATATGAAAAACATTTGCAGCCTCAATGTGCAAATATGAAAAACATTTATAAAAGTTTAAAACAGGGATAACTATAGAGTAAGGGGAATGAACCCCGTGATGTTCGGTGCTCTAAACGCAGTGTATGTGACTGTGTGTGGGTTAATATGCAACCTCAGATGCGCATGTAGATGAAATATGGACAATCCCACTGCAACTAATGTGATAGATAACACTTCATGTGATGAAAGAAGGAACGGGGAGACAGACTAATAACCGGGGTGGGGGGCCAGTTTTGCAGGGAATAGTATAGAGACAGGATGAGAAGCTGTGTAAGCCCCTCTCCTGTACTCACGAAACAACTAAAACCTGCTGCCCTTACCCGACCTGGTATCTTTACTGCTCCTTCGGTGGCTTGCCGGTCTCAGCTCTGCAGACGCTGCGCTTGGATATGACGTCACTGCAGTCACTGAACAGCTTACTCCGGGATGGACTCCAAAACGTGCCTTGCGTGCTGGCGCTCCTTGCAACCGCAGGGGTGGGGGTGGCGGCACTGTGGCTTCAGCTTCTAATGCAGATAGGACCGTCTGCGTGCTCCGGCCAAAAGATATGTAGTAGAGAACGATGTGTTTGTAGGCGGTCACTGCGTAGATAGGAACTCAGCCAAAAAATGAAGTTAAAATCAGCTTTATTAAACAAAAGTGCTGGACATCACAGAGAGACCTCTAACCTCTGACGCGTTTAGTCCTGTCCTGGGACTTTATCAAAGAGTGAATGAACTCTCTCCAGACAGATCTTAAGTAGGCAAGTCCCCTTCCACTATTGGCTAAAATATATTCACACAGTGAAAAGCACTTAATCAATCAATCAACCCTGATTGAAACCTCATGTGGAAAACAAACTTGCCTGCCTGTAAGAGTGTGCTGTATAGTAACACATAACAAGTGATGAACATTTAAACAACATACACACATTTAAAATTATATTAAAAACAACTTTGTGTGATGTAAAGCAGCATGAAAGTAAAAATAATAATGGATTGCACTGGATGGTACCTTAGACCCATATGGGAAGTGAGTAGAAAGAAAACCAAATATTGAACTGATAAGCAATTGATATACATTATATATTCAGTATATATTCATATCCCATCCAAAGAGGTTAATGTATATGTGGCAATGTAAGTAAGTTATAACATACAATATCAACATGATAATGTACAATTAATGTGCTATAATAAATAAATGATAATTAATGGCGATGTGTATGTAACAGTACAAATAGATTGTAACATTAATATCAAATATGAATGTACTTAAAAATGTTAAATTAAACATACTATAATCAAAAAAGTATGTATATATGATAAATAAATGTATATATACATAACCTCTGGAACAACTTGTATATAAGAGATTATATCGCAAAATATGATGTCAGATAGCTGAGCATTTAAAGACCACAACAATAACTCCATGCATCTCAACATATATTATTTATTCATTGTTGTGGTCTTTATATATTATATTATATATAATGTATATCAATTGCTTTCAGTTTAATATTTGGTTTTCTTTCTACTCACTTCCCATATGGGTCTAAGGTACCATCCAGTGCAATCCATTATTATTTTTACATTCATGCTGCTTTACATCACACAAAGTTGTTTTTTATATAATTTTAAATGTTTGTATGTTGTTTAAATGTTCATCACTTTTTATGGTGTTACTATACAGCACATCTTACAGGCAGGCAAGTTTGTTTTCCACATGAGGTTTCAATCAGGGTTGATTGATTAATTAAGTGCTTTTCACGGTGTGAATATATTTTAGCCAATAGTGGAAGGGGACTTGCCTACTTAAGATCTGTCTGGAGAGAGTTCATTCACTCTTTGATAAAGTCCCAGGACGGGACGAAACGCGTCAGAGGTTAGAGGTCTCTCTGTGATGTCCTGCACTTTTGTTTAATAAAGCTGATTTTAACTTCATTTTTTGGCTGAGTTCCTATCTACGCAGTGACCGCCTACAAACTCATCGTTCTCTAAAACAGGGATAAACCCTAACAACTCATAGAATATCACTTATTTTAGGCTTAGGCACAGGGCTCTGAATTCAGAGCAGCAAAAGATCCCTTCCTCTCGTGTGACCGACTCCACCGGCATCTGACATCACTTCTGGGATTTGCCGTCCGTCCCTGATTCCAGTCCTCTATCACCCTGTGCGTTTCACCGGGTGTCCTGCTTCCTCAGGGGTTTGTACTTCCTGTCCATGCATGTTAGTATTTTATAACCCTCTCAAGTAACCCTATCAAATCTATTTTTATTATGCAATACTAACAGAATTCAAGCATACTATCTTGCTTATAGAACAGTCTGATTATGTACACAGATTTATAGAATTATAGAATTATACTTCATTTAAACATACAAATTAAATATACAAATAAAATTGGATAATATTGCACATTAATCCAGGTAATATTTACAGTAGTTGTAGCTCAGTTTGTGCCTGCCTTTGACACTGTCTCTGTAAATTCTCTCTACTTACCACTTAGAGTGTAAGCTCTTCGCGGAAGGGACTCATTTTCCTAATGTTACTTTTATGTCTGAAGTGCTTTTTCATAATAAGTCTCCCATTATATCATGTCAATTACTGCCGCAAAGTGCTATGCACATTGATGGCGCTATACAAATAAATATATAGACACTTCATAAGAATGTAACAAGTTTGAAACATTATTTAAAAATACTTATATACTTTTATTTTAAAGTGTCCCTTATGTAACCTATAGAACATATCACTGCCCTTATTTCCCTGCCCCTTTAACAGACATGAAAACATGTTATACATTTGCATTACGTGTTGGTGAATAATCAATTTTGAAGCATTCAGCAATACAATTTAAATCACGTCTCACTTTTATTAAAGCAATGATTTGGAGGCTCCTCTGGCAGCAAAAGGGCGACTATTCTCATCAATACAGCAACAGAAAATGCATGTCACACTTCACTTATATGTGCTAAATAAATAAGCCATGGCTAATTAATAGGTGTTGAGCCTGTCGATCTGTACAGATGGAAAGTGGGTTACACATTTTCCATTTCCATCTGCTGCTTTCTGTTAGCGGTGAAGTAAAGAAAATATCTGATGACGATATACATGATTATACCTAACTGTAAAATTGGACTCATTAGGGGCCATGTTCGCTAAGCAGTGCCATTCTGCAGGACTCCTTATTACCCATTCATGTGAGTGGAGAGCCAAGGGCCATATCTCCTAACTGGTGCTACACGATTTAGATATCTTCCAGGCAATAAAACTCCTTACAGCCCATTCACGTAAATGAACTGAATGGGGTCACATTCACATGCGGTGCTGGAAGGTGTCCAATGGAGTATCTTGGCCCAGTCAGCTGACATGCCCCAAAGGTTTCCTCCAGCATGGTAAGATCTGGAAGAGATACACATGTAGCCAGAGTTACTGTCCCGCTGCTGCAGAGAAAAGCCCCTGGAATGCAACCCCTGAACCCACCAGCCACAGGAAGTAATACAGTGGGAGGTCCCGTACAGAAGTATGGATCCCTCCACATGTTGTCATATTTTTTTTTACCTTCTCCGGAGTCTGGCTAAATCTGCCGATCAACTATGTCAAAGGCAACTGAGCCGTTTACATGATTTATTTATTATAACTGCACTTTTTTTTCCTCAGATAGTCGCGGATGAATGGAAAATTATCTCACTGTTTTTTTTAATATATTTAGGTGAGAATGGTGCTCAAAATTGCATGTAAACTCTATCAAAATTATGAATGTATAAGTCCATCAGTATCCGGATAACATAATGAGTGTCCAGAGTGACAAACAATCCATATACTGCATTCAAGAGAGGGATAAGTGCCTGGTGGTGTCCACCTGACAATCACATGATGTGGCATATAATATGTTCCCAATTCGGCACAAAGGTTGTAGGATAATAGCTGTACCAGAGTAATAATTATAAAGGGATATTGCCCATTACCTGTCAGCTTGGTCACAGGACAGTCCAGTGCATCTGGTGTGTGCAACCCGTGGGGAAGTAAATCCACAGCCATGTCTGTGCTCCATTTTCACCCTTTATTCGCTGTTTTTTAAACCCAACTTTCAATTAAATAATAATATTTCAATCACTAACTCCAACTTTCTGAGCTTTGGGTAATTTGTTAAAGTGACGCCATCATTTTGAATCCACGGGAATTGTGAAATGTTGGATGAGAGCTCTAATATCGGAAGTAGCCAAGTATATATATTTTATATATATATATATCATATACCTTGATATATCTTATATATATATATATATGTTTATCATAGCCTCCTGCCCGCTATGCCTTTTCCTGGGCCCTACCAGTGTAAGACCTGTTAGGTGCAGGCAGTGGATGGGTTAATTCCTTCTCTAAGGCTTTGTAGGCTTTTTGCAGACTTGGATACATATTGTAGGTATCCAAGGGCAGGCCTTAGCAACAGCCAGAAAGTGTCAGCCAGAGGCAAGGATAATGATTGTGTCACACATAGGATGTGATGACCTATCAGTATTCAACCTGCTCTGTTAAGGGGCAGTATCTGTCAGGAGCCAGGTGCCACGCACCTTCACACGCAGGCACACTACTCCCCTACCTGCCCTGATGGCCGCTGATGGAGCCCAGCACTCGTGCGCTCCCACGCGCACTCCCGCTTCTACCGCGCATGTGTGCGGCTCCTCCTCGCGCCGGATGGCGTCCTCGCGCGGGCGCATGCGGGCTGGGGTCACAGCGGGAGTTCCCGCCGCCGGATCACGGTGCACACTCCCTTTGCGCGGCACACGCACGTGACGCGCCCGCCACGCACCCAAGCTCCGTGGCAACAGGCACTGATTGCCTTAGCACTCTCACCTGGCTTCCCTACCATAGCCTATCACAGGCTCCACACGAACACGCCCCGGTTCCGCCTCTTGCTCCTATTGGGCTGTCTCACCTATTTAGGCTCAGCAGTGCCACTGGCACATTGGCTGAGCATAAGATTCCTGTTCCTGTGCTTACCTCTCTTGTCTCTTAGATATCCTGCCTTGTCTTGTTTGATCTCCCCGTGTACCGACCTTGGCTTACCTTTGGACCACCGCCTCTCTGGAACCCCGACCTTGGCTATCCTCGACCCTCTGCAAGTCTCCAACCTGAACTCGGCTCTCGGACCTCGACAATTCTACCTTCTCCAGCACCGACCCCAGCGACTAGTACCTCCAACATTCTGTACTTCTATTACCCTCAACTCGGCAAGTATTCACTACTCCTCTACCCTCCTTGCTCCTGACCCGGCGCGAGCAACTACGCACACTCCAGATCAGATTCCCGTGCCTGTCGTGGTGTTTACTCTATTCCCACCTCAGTACTGAGGGTCTCGTCTAGTTTGTGGTGGGCACAGCGTGACAGTATCTTTGTCCAAGTAGGAACCGAAGCACAGCCACACCAGTGTAGTATAGGACACGAAAGGTTCTTTCAAAGATTTATTGACTAAAAGAGCATAAGGACAGACAAAGTAGCTACTCTGTGATAAAGCACCCTGTGTGTGAAACATGTCAGAGTGTTATTAGGATGTCTGTCCTTATGCTCTTTTAGTCAATAAATATTTGAAAGAACCTTTTCTGTTCTATACTACACTGATGTGGCTGTGCTTCGGTTCCTACTTGGACAAAGATACTGCTGATTACCTACCTGGATGCACGCCGGTCTGGAAATGCTGCCTAAAGGTTTTCTCTGCATTTTCACTGATGCCCCGTTCCAGTTGCTTTGGTGAGCGGCAACCCATCCCTTGGAGGATACCAGCTGTGCCTGAACTGAGGAGGACGCGCATATAGACGGCGCCGATATCACATGAGGTATTACAGAGTCGGCGGGATTGCCTGACCATTACCCGGTGATCGTGTACTACAGCTGACGCCGCGCTAACCTACCTCTGGGATTTCCGCAGGGGGAACTGCACTCATCGTGAGATCAGGGTTCCAGTTTGATATTGCATAGCCAGTCTGCTGTGTCGTGAGTAAAGAAGCTGCAACGTGATAGTGCTGAATGCGATCAGCCAGTTGTTGATATAACTTTATACTCTCACTCAATTAGAGGCATTTGTCTATGAAATCCAACACAGACACACAGACTTAGACCTACAAAACATTGGACTTATACTCTTACTTTACAGCGTTTGTTCCAGCTTTACACCGCCAACATTGTTTTTCGAGCACCGGATACTTTGGCCTGTTTTACAGACCAACATTCCTTTATCTGTTAAGGGGAAGGGTTACAAACACAAAATCAAGGCTATATATACTGGCATTTTCCTAAAGTGGGGTCTCTCTTTCCTCCCCCTGCAGAGTGAATATAGCTACCCTCTGTCTCAATGGGAGGCAGAGGAGGAGTCCACCAGGCATAATCTGGGCCTAAAGCTTGAATCAGGGTACTGAGGAAGCTGGGAAAAGGAATAAATCTGCTGTCTATGTCATCTGCATGCAATAAATACCATTGAACTATAGAGAAGTGTGATGCAATGTTTGGCTGAAAGAAAGGTGTCAGTCTGTGCCATCCTGCTGCTGTACAGAGGATCCATACTGACTGGAGGCGCGGCACCCAAGAACAAAGGTACCCTGAAAACCTGTTCTGTCCTGTTATCCCCACATCATTGCAGAGCGCTCAGCCCTCCTATTTGCCAACAGGTGCACAGCACAACACCTAGCAAGTAGCCAGAAGAACATATCCACCCCGATCTCACTTGGGGGGGTGGGTAAAGGGCTATATATATATTAGTATATCTATCTCTACCCTCTATTATATCTCTACATGTGATGGAGTAGATAGAGAGAGATGAGAGAGAGAGGTGGGTGAGAGAGGAGACAGGGGCAGAGGAGGGCAGGGAGATGATGAGGAGAGATTATATATATATATATTGATATTATATTATATATATACTATTATATATATATATATATATATATATCTCTATATATAGTGAGAGAGGAAAAGAGCCCTGAACACAAAGCACTCTAGTATGCCTGGTAGTACAAAATCCATAATCTTATGGATGGTTGTCACAGAACATAGTTAAAAACAAAAGCACAGAAAATAAAATAGGCATGGATCCCCTGTCTGTGGCAAAACTTGATAAATCCTCCAACAAGTATATCCCAATGGAACAATACAAATGCAAAAATTGACAAAAAAAGTACTAGAGTATATGTCAAAGGGTAAACAGTGAGCTGACAACAGCAAAACAACGGTGGCTATGGCTACGTGGTCAAATCACAAATAACAACACACTTATAACCCCATGAGTCTAGGGTATGTATAAAGTGATACAGTGCAAAGATGAGAGTTAGAGAGAAATAAAAGCCAAGGATATACCACGAGCACACCCCCCACACAGACACACAAAGTAGTATAATCACTATGTAGGTACACCAAAATGGAAGAGGAGCCAAGGAGCAAAGCTCAGAGCTGATACGTGTCCGAAGAGGGGACAAACCAGGGGATCCTGCCTACTAGACCTGCTTACCACGTTTCGGGCAAGAGCCTTCTACTGGAGTGGTGATGTAGGCAGGGTGACATGCATGTTTCTAAAGGAATCTATGGGCTAGTGAATGTAGACACCTGGTAAGATCATCCTCAATACTCGATCTAAGGCCACACACCAGCCCCTCGGACGATTTGCCAATAGCAGAACGACCATTAAAAGGCGCATCACGGGGCGGGGTAACGCCATACCCTGACCCGCACAATTATGGATCGTGAGGATATCAGGGTGACCTACATTACAAAGGGTAGAAAACCCTTCGTAAGCGATGGGCACCGCAGTGGATGGGAAAACTAAAATACTAAAATACTAAACGCAAGGGGACAAAGTGGAAAATATCAAGTCACCATGCATGGAATAATGACAAAAGCGATGGGGGCCAGTATTGATGGCCATAAGCGAACGGGCTCGTTCATCGTGTTGATACCATGGACCCACAGAGAAAATTTACTGGGACCCGTAGCTTTTGTGTACAGCATCTTGCAGTTCGCAGTGCTAGCTATAACTAGGAGTGCTAAACAGACCTCTTTCCCCCCTCGAAACCACGTCTAAAACCACACTGATCCTTGCCTTCGAGTCACAGCTCCGCAATTGTGTGGATCTCCAGATGCCTGAACACTCGCCCGAGCTGGAATCACCGAAGCCCAGAAATAGAGAGAGGCTAGAGAAATGACGAAGCCCAGGACTATAAAGTACAGGCCCGAATAAACTGCCGTTCAGATGAATCGCAAACAATTGATGGAAGAGGCCCCGGACCAGCATAAAAGGCGTCCTAGCGCAGGCGCCAAGTAACCAGAATAAGGGAACGTCCCACACCCGTCGGGAAAAACCGGGAATAGGAAAAAGGCGACCAAACAAAGGAGAATAGAAAACAGTGCCGAAGCTCACGCGCCATAGTGTAAAATCTAACTGAGATCAATGAAAGCCTGGGAAACACTCGAACGAATACGCCTGAAGTAAGGAGACCACAGCCAGACCCCCAGCAATACTCCCTGCAAATGCGCAGTACACAGGCATACATTACAAGAGCAGGAGACGAAACATGATAGTGGAAAAGAGCCCATCTGTGTGCACCTGCCTCCGCCCCCTCCTTCCCGACCTGAAGCAACAAGACCACCCTCAATGCCGCATGTCTAATATAACAGCGTAATTGACAAAGCTCTGCGTTCCCCGCACATGAACCGAAAGATATAAGAAGACTCTACTTAAAGGGACACCGCTAAGATTCTAGAGAGCGCCCCGGCGGGGAATTGATAACTCCAACTCCCAAAACAGACGCCCCGGCGGACGTGTGTCAGAGACACTGTTTTGAAGCGTAGGTAGGAACGACACAAGCAGATGAAGCTAGGGCATTAATACAGATAGACATTTCAGAATGAGCATGTAAATGGCATGAAGGAGATATAAGAACAGAGGATAATAATATATATACTGTTCCCTCTCGCAAAGCGATAAGTCTCAACAATTGACAACAATGAATTTACAGCTCACACAGCATTGAAAGGGAAGATGATTATACTATAAGCTTGGATGTTACAACACAAATAATATCATGTACAAGGAGGACCATGACTGGTGTCACACATATATTAATAAACATAGTCTTTACCAGAAGCAATCTCTGACACTAGAATTATTGTAGTCTGATTCCTTCCGAATCCAACTGAAAAAGTAATCCCAATACTTGAGATATAAAAATGCATGATGTGTAACCGGCATGTTCCCTTTTATTTGGAGTTAGTCCTGATGTTGTTCCTTACGTTTGTTCATCTCAAATGTAGAAGATATATGATGTTATGTCTCTCCTTAATTCGGACAGTGTAACGGTAAGTCTTCCAATGGTGGCCATACCGAGGTATAGAGTGTAGATATATTGGAGTTAGCTTGCGTCTCAGTTGGTATGTTCAGGACCCTTGTGTACAGGAAATATAGTCCCGGATGGAGTGTAAGTCAATCACAAGCTTCTGGCACCCTGTGTTGTTCAAACCCAGGACTCTGTGGATGACAGAGGAGGTACGAGGGGGGAGAGTGGGGAGAAGAAGGAGGTTATGGAGATATCTCACCTATTGACATATTGGGATCGTATATGGGCATAATCGGTACAGAGAAATATGTCAGGTGGACAAATAATAGATGGGTGACTCGCCTATAAAGAACCATAGAGAACCCAGTAGTCGTTAAGACCCCGTGGAAGCATCGAGTCCATTGGGACAATCCACCTGGAACTCCACTACGCATAAGTGCCCTCATATAAGCGCCACCTATCTAAGGCCTTAGGATTAACTTCTCTATTGCAAATGCCTGTAGAGGTTTTAAATGCTGATGCATGTGTCAGAAGAAATCCCCGGCTACCAGATGTAATTTCCTATAATGCCTGAGAGGTCTTTTGGAGTCATTTTTTAATGTTCTCACCGTGTTGTCCGAGACTCTAAACCTTAGTTCACGTGTTGTCATCCTACAGGATATAGGGAAGCCCGAGGTGACAATAAATGCATATAGATTACAAACCCCCTTTTATTTACACCGAGATCATTCGTTGATTTTAAAGTATTAGTCTTAGAGAAATCGTAACACAATCTGTCTGGCACATGTATCGCACAGGCTGAGGTTTTACATTTAAAAAAGCCCTTCTTTCTGGCGGTTGAGAGGAAGTTTCATTCGTGGGGGGACAAAAAATGCGTCACGAGTATGCGTCCCAAGATGGGGGGACTTGACGCTAGCATAATTGATTTTATCACGCCGAGTACTTCTTGAGATCTGGGTCAGTCATTAGATGTTCCACTGACTTTGGAGTGCTTTGGACGTAAAGATGCCCTGTTTGTTGTGCATGCTTCCTATACAAACGGATTTTTTGTTCCTGGTGCAATTTGTGTCTTTTGGGGGCACAAATAGAGTCTCTCTGGGGGTATCTAAGCTACTTCATGCATCCAGGCTTTCACCCGAGAACACCAAATTAAAGGTATACCCCAAAAGGCGATTTCTTGGTCTTAAACGCCAATGATCCACAGAGAGAGGCTTCTTGTTAGGGCAGGGGAGATGGAGGGAAAGATTTAGTCAGAGAGGGTAAGAACCGATGTGTGGAGTGGAGAGGGGTTTGGTTTAAAGAAAGCTTTAGATACACCAGAGAGACTCTATTGTGCCCCCAAAGCAAAATTGCACAGGATCAAAAATCCGTTTATGGAACATCACAAATGTGGCATCTGTTATGCCAAACACTCCAAAGTAATTGGCAAACATTCTAATGTGACTGACCCAGATCTCAAGAAAATACTGGGTGATAAAATCACTATGACCAGCCGTAAGTCCCCCAATCTTAGGGACAAACTCGTGACCAGTCATTTTGTCCCCACCACGAATGAAACCTTCCTCTCAACCGCCAGAAAGAAGGGCTTTTTTAAATGTAAAAACTGCTCCGCCTGTCGATACATGTGCCAGACAGATGTGTTTACTGATTTCTCTAAGACTAATACTTTTAAAATCAAAGAATGTCTCGGGTGTAAATAAAAGGGTGTAATCTATTGCATTACTTGTCCCTGCGGGCTTCCCTATATACTGTAGGGATGACAACACGTGAACTAAGGTTTAGAGTCCTCGAACACGTGAGGAACATTAAAAATGCTCCAAAAGACCTCCAGGCATTTAAGAAAATTACATCGGTAGCCCGGGATTTCTTTCTGACACATGCATCAGATTTTAACCTCTTACAGGCATTTGCAATAGAGAAGGTAAGCCTAGGGCTTAGAGGTGGCGACTTAGAGAGGGCACTTATGCGTAGGGAGTCCAGGTGGATTGTCCAAATGGACTCGATGATTCCACGGGGTCTTAACGACTACCTGGGCTTCTCTATGTTCTTATAGGCGAGTCACCCATCTATTATTCTGTCCACCTGACATATTTCTCTGTACCAATTTATGCCCATATACAGATCCAATATGCAATATGATGAGAATCTCATACACCTCCTTCTCTCTCCCCTCTCCCCCCTCTCCCTGTCTATCCACAGAGTCCTGGGTTTGAACAACACAAGGCTGCCAGAAGCTTGGATTTGACTTACACTCCATCCAGGGACTATATTTCCTGTACACAGGGTCCTGAACATACACACTGAGTCCGCAAGCTAACTCCAATATATCTACACCTTATCCTCGGATTGGACACCATTGGAAGTACTTACTGTCTACATGTCGAATTAGGAGAGACATAACATCATATATCTCTAATTAGAGATGAACAAACTGTAAGGACAACATCAGGACTAACTCCAAATAAAAGGGAACATGCCGGTTACACATCATGCATTTTATTCCAAGTTGGGATTATTTTCATTGGATTCGGAAGGAATCAGACTCCATATAATTCTAGGTCAAGATTGATTCATGTACAAAGACTTATGTTTATTAATATATGTGTGACACCAGTCATGTCCTCCTTACATGAATATTTATTTGTGTTGTAAACTCAGAGCTATATGTATGAATCATCTTCCTTTGCACATGTCTGTGTGAGCATGTAAATTCATTGTTGCAATTGTTGAGACTTCCTCCTTTGCGAGAGGAACAATATATATATATATATCCTCTGTCTATTATATTCCTTCATCTACATCTTCTAAATGTCTATCTGTATATATGCCCTAGCTTCAATCTGCTTGTGTCTTACCTACCTTTACGCTTACAACAGTGGTGCTGACCACTCCACTATTTGTTTGTATGAACCCCCAGATAGGGAGCATGTATCTGCTGAGGTATTAGCACTTTTTACTGTGTATACTGACGGCAGCTCGATTTCAACATGTGTAATAATCCTATGTATGTATGCCTGTGTACTGCGCATGTGCAGGGAGTATTGCGGGGCTGGTTGGTCTCCTGACTTCACGGAGTCGCATGGTGAACAGGCGTGCGTGCGCAGTGAAGTGTACCTAGGAAATGACTGCCTGGTTATGATCCGGCACGGGGCGCCTTGACCTTTGACACGACGGCACTTGATGACGTCACGGACATGCGTACTGGCATCTGTGAGGCGCGAATTGCCCTTAGTTTAAGTCTAAGTGCCCAGAGAGAGCTCCAAAGCCGTCTGCAATTCATTATATTGATTTGATTCAGCAGTGAGTAAGATATCCACGCTGTGGACGACTCCACATGACTTCACACACATGTGCAGGATGCATCAGGAAGGTATAGTTGCCAGCTTTGCCCTTCTTTGAGGGAGAGGGTGTCCTCACGATACAGCCTTACCATTGGTCTAACTGTGGCACCCATAGACTCACATAGTTATCTTAGTACACACACCTGTTTGCTCTCTGTATAGCAGATTACTGATTGATCTTACCAGGTGTCTACATTCACTAGCCCAATTAGATTTCCTTTTTAAACATGCATGTCACCCTGCCTACATCACCACTCCCAGTAGAAGGCTCTTGGCCGAAACGTGTAGGAGCAGGTCTAGTAGGCAGGATCCCCTGGTTTGTCCCCCTCTTCGGACACGTTATCATGCTCTGAGCTTTGCTCCTTGTCTCCTCCTTCCATTTTGGTGTGTACCTGACCATAGGTGATGTATCACTACTTGTTGCTGTAGGCTAAGGTGTGCTCCTTTGGCTTTATATTGTGTGTCTCTCTCTAATCTCTCTTGCAACTGTGTCACTTTATACATACCCTAGACTCATGGGGATATAAGTGTGTTGTTATTTTGTGATTTGACCACGTAGCCATAGCCACCGTTGTTTGGCCTGTTGTCAGCCTCACTGTATTAACCTTGTCAGGTACTCTAGAGTACTATTTTTGTCAATTTTGGCATTTGTATTGTTCCCATTGGGATATACTTGTTGGAGGATTTATCAAGTTTTGCCACAGACAGGGGATCCATGCCCTATTTTAATTTTCTGTGCTTTGTTTTTAACTATTGTTCTGTGACAACCATCCAATAAAGATTATGTGATTTTGTACTACCAGGCATACTAGAGTGCTTTTTGTTCAGGGCTCTTTTCCTCTCTCACTCTATTTACCTGCCCTTATATCACCACCGACATATTACTGTGTATTGATTTAATTTGTCGATATTTAGTTGCATCTATCTATCTTGTGGATGCGGGGTCCTCCCTTTCTCTCACAAAATATATATATATATATCTGCTTGTGTCTTACCTACCTTTACGCTTACAACAGTATATATATATGTGTGTAGCCATGCTGTAAAATGGACTACAGTCATCTCTCCTGCTGGCAG
>WSYH01010691.1:0-22599 GCA_036426205.1 Ascaphus truei | reverse complement strand
CAGGTGGTGCAGCACTGTTAACCATGGAGCAGTACCACCTGAATTTAACCCCAGGTGTGCGCACTGGTACTCACATGTGGCAGTACCCACCCTGATGGTAACCCCCGGGGTGCAGCACTGTACGTCACATGTGGCAGTACCACCTTAGGGTACCCCCGGGGGTTTGCACACTGTACTCCCATGTGGCAGTACCACACCTGATGGTAACCGCCCCGGGGGTGCAGCACTGTACTCACATGGGCAGTACCACCTGAATTGGTACCCCCGTGGGTGCAGCAGTGACAAGGTTGGACCTGTCAGCCTCAATGCTTATTACATAGGTCCCATCCTAACCCGACCCTGAATCCCCGCACCGGGCGCTATACACCAATGCATGCCCTGCAGCCCCTGCCACCTGCCACATATTCTGGGTAGTTGTAGATATCACAGTTAATAAACACCGCTTCTGCTCGAGTACCTCCCCCTCCTCCTGCGCGCTGCTCCTCCATGGCTTGCCCCGCCTTCCGTTGCTAAATGCTACGAACGAGATGTAACAGCCGTTGGGCTATGGCGGGTTCCCTTCCAAGGCACCAGCACAGGCAATTAACTGGGCACCTGTGACCCTCCCTCTGCTGCTCTCATTGGCTTGGGGCGTTCTCCAGTTCTCACACGTGCATCAGCCGGTTGTTAAAGTCACTATCACATATAGATGGTTCCCTTTTATTACAGTGCATAGGAGCAGCAGGGCTAATAAAAGTGCTAACACCAGGGCTAATAAAGGTAAAGTGATTCAGAAGTACACCATATAAAAGGAACAATATCAAAGAGATAAATCCATTCATGTGTGTGCTAATTATAATTAGGATCACAATGATATTTAATTACCATTAGTGACGATTAAAAATGTGTTGGCCTGGGCTGTTGATATGGTCGTGGTGGGTATGCACACCCCCCTTGCCCATACTTTGTAAGCCATTGAATATGAATTAAGTGTTGGGTCTGAAAATTGTGCATTGTTTTTAATTTTGCAATTGCTGTTATGTGGGTACATGATTTGAACTTATTTTGGTTTTAATTTACCATGGTCAAATAGCCGACAGGGATGTTGTTTCTAGAATTGGTGCACTGTGGGGTATGTAAAAGTCAACTAATAATCTCTGCTTTGGGCAATCTATTAAGGCCTAAAATTGTACCAGCTAACCGACTCAATGCCAATTTTTAAATGAAAGGAATTACTTAAAACAGAACTGTGTTTCCCTGTCAGCGTGAAGGAACCTGTAAGTCACAACTTCAAATGTTATGCTTTAAAGTCTAAAAAAAGGACATCCAACCACTACTAACGATGTGCTGAACAGGAAAATTTATTTTGCCACACAACGTTTCGACCGTGAGGTCATTTCAGTGACAGGCATCTGCTTTAAATCTCCCCTCCACAAAGCAAGCCTTTTGGGTAGCAGCCTCAGGGAAACCCTGGGCTACAATTGGGGTGTGATGCGTGTATAACATAAGGAATTGGGACCAGGCACGTAAATAGGTGCACACTCTATTAATATATGCCAGGCCTGCACAACATACGGCCCTCGGCCTCTCTGTGCCGGTCCGCGATGATAGTTGAAAAAAAATAAATAAAAAATGTGCGGCGATTCCACTTCGTTCTTTTATCTTTTTGCGTCCCGGGGGTGATGTGAGTGGCAATTGAGGTGAGGTACAGGAGGTGAGGTGCAGGATGGGTGATGTGAGTGCAGGGGGTGAGGTGCAGGGGTGGGGGATGGAGTGGTCAGGGGGGTTGTGATTGGAGTGTGCTGGGGGTGTGAATTGGAGGTGTCAGGGGGGGTGTGATTGGAGGTGCAGGGGGGTGTGTTGGAGGTGCAGGGGGGGGGGGGGTGATTGGAGGTGCAAGGGTGGGGTGGATTGGAGGTTGGCAGGGGTGAATTGGAGGTGCAGAGGGGGTGATTGGAGGTGCAGGGGGTGTGATTGGGAGTGCACGGGGAGGGTGATTGGAGTGCGGGGGGTGATGGGAGGTGCAGGGGGTGATTGAGGTGCAGGGGGGTGATTTGGAGTGCAGGGGGGTGAGTGGAGTGTCAGGGATGGTGATGTTGATGTGGCAAGGGGGGAGAGTGATGTGAGTGCAGGGGGGGAGAGTGGTGTGAGGTGCAGCGGGGGGGGAAGTGTGTGTGTGAGGTGCAGGGGGGGGAGAGTGGTTGAGTGCAGGGGGAGTGGTGTGAGGTGCAGGGAGGGAAGTGGGGTTAGGTGCAGGGGGGGAGAGTGATGTGAGTTGCAGGGGGGGGAGAGTGTTGAGGTGCAGGGGGGGATTTGATGTGATGTCAGGGGGGAGAGTGATGTGGTGCAGGGGGGGAGATGTGAATGGCAGGGGGGGTGGATGTTGTGTGGTGTGCAGGGGGTATTGTTGTTTGATGTGGAGAGGGAGTATTATGTGTGTGGGTGAGGGGGAGAGATGTGGGTATGAGATTAATGGGAGTATCGAAGGTTGATAGTGAGGGGTTTCTGGGGGAGATATGGGGATGATGATGAGAGGTGCTGGAGGAAGATGATGATATGAGATTTTACCACCCGTGCGGCCCAATTTTTTTTTTCCTTGGAGCAGTTTGGCCCTTCTCGCTTTTTCGAGTTGTGCAGCCTGATATATGCATTACAGTACAGTTTGAAACAAAAAGCAACTTTGAATAAATAGTTTATTTGTATTCAGCCAATACGATACTATATATCTACTTTTCAAATACAATCACATTAAATGTTACAAACTTTTATGTCTTTTACACATTGCGTAAGATTTACACCAACGTTGGTTAAGTTCCATCAATGGAATACAATCCACCAATTTATTTACAATGAAAACTAAAACAAAATAAAGATGTCCCATGTAACTAAAATGACAACCATAACACTGGGTCATGCACACACAAAACATTGGCAATAATAAAAGGCTAACGTTAAAATGATCCTTCACCAGAAAAGCCTCCTGTCTTTACAGCAATGCTGTCCGTTACATTAATCCATTGTATGGCGACCGGCCTGCAAAGCTCTTGGCCCTCCAACAGTTAATGGATTTAGAACCGGATTCAATATTTCCCAAAAGTACTGATTTAGCCCCTTTAGTACATACTGAATCCGGCCTGCAAGGTTATCTACAGAATTTCTTTAAAAACATGAGTCAGGATCACCATCCAGCAACCAAGATAGATGAAACAAAAATCCAAATATCCCCAGCGCTCTCTGGTTAGTATTACACGTAGAAAAACGTTAATTTTTAATAACAAGCATCGTTTCGGACCTCCGGGTCCTTTACAGGACTTGATAAAGGACCGGAGGTACAAACGTCGCTCCGTCCTGTCTTGTATGTACTCCTGATATAATGAAAGTTTTCTACTTCTGAATACTAACCAGCGCTGCTGTAACCTCGAACACAACACACAATATAAGACAAGAGCTGATTTAAATTAAAACTACATTTAATGTATAGTACTTTGCAATATATACATGTATGTGTGGCAGGTATATTGTCAGGGGCTCTTTGCGGAGCTTGATGGGGTTACAGATTTTTTTTTTAAAACTACATACACCAAATTGTGAGACCAATTACTATGTATACAAAGTAGTATATGAATGTATCATGCATAAAGGAGACATATTTTTTGATTTTTACATCGGCAGGTTATTAAACTAAGATATTGATGTTGTATGTATGCAACATGAAATGGTGCATCCAAAATGCCAGCAGCCGTATTTATTATAGGGCAGCATCTGCAAAAAGGATAACCCGCACAGAACCTTTTTTTTTTTAAGCAGTCAGTGTGTCAGATTATTTGAATTGTCCCATAAAGTTATTGGAAATACATTTTCAGATTAGGCTTGAAACCCAATTTTTAATGGCACATGGCAAAATACCAGTAAATAGACTATAAAACCTTATTTCGGGATAGGAATTTCTGCATCTTTCCTCAAACCCTAGGATTTATTAATGTATTCCCCCAATAAAACCATCTATCATGACCACTGCAAAGAACAGTTTTCATCCATTTTTCCCAAATATAGACATGTCAGAATGAAGTGTGGTGCTCGGGATGAAAAGGGAAAATAAAAGGGAATAGCATGTGTTCTTTATAGCAATTTTGGGGGTCAAAGGGATACTGCTCATCTAAAGAAATCAACAACATTGGCCATCTGGTTTTAGAGCTTCCATCCTCCGCAGCAAGGCATTCCCGAATGCTTCACATACGCCGGGCTAGCGAGTCCAATAAGGAGTACACTGTCTCATGTATTGGGTGTGTGACTCTTCATTTACGTGATCAAACAAGCATAACCCCCCCCCTATACACACGACAAAATAAATAAACTGTTGGAAGAAAAGCAATGGCAATACAGACACAGGATTCCGCTTGCAGGTCGGCAGGTACATGCGTTATGTACAAACATTCTCCACTAGGGTTCAAAAGAAGCGAGGACAGCATGCGTTAACAAAAATGCCACCCTGATGAGGTTCCCCAAACGCTGGAATGTATTTTTTTTTGCATTTTAAATCTATATATATTTTTGAACCTGCGTACTGTGTCTTTCCCCCTCGCAAGCTAGTGGAGAGTGTGATGAGTGTAGATTATTCTTTATATACATCAGGTAGTAATGAGGTACAACAGCCGAAAAGGATTAGTGAACTCTGTTGACAAAAGTCCAGAACCTGTCCCGCCAAACATTAACAACTGAAACAATACCAACGTTTACAATTAACGTTACTTTAATTGATATGTAAAAAACAAAAATGAAGGGCCTATTCCGATCAATATTTTACAAATGTATATACCTTCGCTGGTATCATACTGACTTGAACTTGGTAGTCTGCCTTTAATCTATGTCTTCTTACCTCAAGCCTTGTTTGAAGTACGTACGTAATGCCGCTGTAATTACTGTAATAGGAGTATTAATGGCATACTTACCCTTAAGCCCAGCATCTGAGAGTTCAAGGCATTATCTAGTCCGCTCTTCCTTTATCTCCACATTGATGAAGGCCTCATCTACAGCCAAGGTAAGTTTTTCGAGACAAACATGTTGCTCCAGCAAAGGGGACATCATTCACACAGCTCTTCGCTTCTAATCTCATATCCTTCACGTCGGTCCCTTCATAATCTTTGAATTCTGAATCTTCTTCAAAATAGTGTTTATTGGCACGTCCAGAGGATTGTATCTACTACCTCCATTTTCTAAAAGAAAGTGAAAAAAACTATTTAAAGATAAAGGTAGATTTATTTAAGCAGTGCTTACATTAATCCTTATTTTAAATTAATATCTACACTTTAGAATATCACAAAACAAAACATGCGTGCATATCTACAGCATAAGTGTAAACTTCTTGCCTTGTGCCCCCCTGCCGGTTCTCCTCACCCCTGCTCTGAGCCACCAAATGACGCCGCAGTTTCATGTGATTGTCACTAATTTAAATGCCTTTGGGGAAGAGCGGGGGCCTCTGCCACCGCTCGCCCAGTGGTGGTATTCTGCCAGTTCACACGCAAACCTGTTACAAAATTCACAGTTTTCGCTGAACCTGTTGTAATTCCTCACCTTGTGGCGGCATCTATCACTCATCTCCCGGCATAACCTCCATCAATATATACCGCGCGGCGTCAAATGGCACCACGCGTTGCCCTGCCAGTGGGAATGCCACGTGACGCTCACTCTGACAACCCAGTTGTTTTGGCATGGACCTACGTGACTCCATGAGGTTACGCAGCGTTGGCTTGTCATGGCAACGCAGTGCCAGGTGACGCCGCACAGAGCCATATTGAAAAGAATTGCAGAGGAAACGTGATGCTTGGATGCATGCTGGGATACGCCTGCCGCGACAGGTGAGGGTGAAGACGTGAGAGCTGAGGGGGACTGGGGGAGACCTGAGGATACATGAGCGGGCTGGGGGAAATCTAGATGATGATCGGGACTGGGTGAGACCTGAGGATAATGAGGGGGACTGGGGGAAATTCTGAGGATTTGAGGGGGACTGGGGAATCTGAGGATGATGCGCGGGACTGGGGGAAATCTGGATGATGAGGGGGACTGGGGGAAATCTTAGGATATGAGGGGGACTGGTGGAAACTGAGATGATGAGCGGACTGGGGGAAATCTGAGGATGATGAGGGGGACTGGGGGAGACCTGAGGATGATGAGGGGGACTGGGGGAAATCTGAGGATGATGCGCGGGACTGGGGGAAATCTGAGGATGATGAGCGGGACTGGGGAAATGAGGAATGAGACGGGGGAACTGTGGTGTAGACCTGAGGATGATGATGGGGCACTGGGGGAAATCTGAGGATGATGAGCGGGACTGGGGGAGACCTGAGGATGAGAGAGGGGGACTGGGGAATCTGGAGGATGATGCGCGGGACTGGGGAAATCTGAGGAGTGATGGGGACTGGGGAGAACCTGAGGATGATGAGGGGACTGGGGGAACTCTGAGGATGATGCGCGGGACTGGGGAGATATTGATGATGAATGAGCGGGACTGGGGGAAATCTGAGGATGATGAGGGGGACTGGGTAGACCTGGGAGGATGAGGGACTGGGGGAAATCTGAGGATGATTATCGGACTGGGGAATCTAGAGATGATGGACTGGGGAAATCTGAGGATATGAGTGGGCTGGGGGAATCTGAGATGATTCTCTGGGGGAAATCTGAGGATGATGATGGGGACCTGGGGGAGACCTGAGGATGATGAGTGGGGACTGGGGGAAATCTGAGTGAGATGAGCGGGACTGGGGGAAATCTGAGGCTGATGAAGCGGGACTGGGGAGATCTCAGGAGGATGATGAGGGGACTGGGGGAGATCTAAGATGATGAGGGGGACTGGGTAGAGCTGTGAATGATGAGGGGGCTGGAGAGATCTTGAAGAATGAGGGGACTGGGGGAGATCTGAGGATGATGAGACCTTATGATGAGGGGTGAAGCTGATGGTGATTTTTCACTATGAAAGGGCAGTAAGGTGATAGAACCAGTTGCTACATTTTTTGAATCCCACCACGCTTGCTGCGCCCATCCAAAAAACTCACGCCCCCAGTTTGCACAACCCCTGATCTACAGCATAAAACATTAGCCAAGACTATTAATATGTACAGTTGAGGATAGAGGGATAGTGGGGATATGATCGAAACTTCCATAAAGGTATTAAAAGAGGTAAACATATTATAAATAATTGAAGCGCTAGAACAAATAGGCATGCTCTGAAGCTGAGATGGGGATAACGGGAAATGTGACGTAGTGCTGTTTCACAGAAAAGGGTGGCAGATTCGTGGTTAGCAGGCCAATACAGTAAGTTAATTCAAACATGCTTGGCATAGAACCTAAAGCTAAACCTAAATATTAAAGCCGCCGATCAAATAGGGGAAGGGGAATGGGGGACAGAGCGCGCTCAGCGTCTCTCACATGCGCAGGGGAATGGGGGGGACGCGCAGGGGAATGGGGGACACACGTGTGCACTCTGCAGTTCACACGCGCAGAATGGGTACGCGCAGCAGAATGGGGGACGCAGGTGCCCAATGATATAGGGTGATCTGGCCCACCAACACCAACCGTTTAAGATAATATCACCTGCTTGTGCCTACGGACCAAGTGGGATCGTCCTGCAAGTCCCCAGAGTCACAGGTGAGAAGCAAAAAAGTCCAGGCACTCGGTCTTCCAAAAAAGGTACCTTTTTTGAAGACCGAGTCCTGGACTTTTTGCTTCTACTGGGACGCAAGGTGCCCTCCACGGCTCTACTAGCAAGGAAATGGGGGGACACGCAGGGGATGAGGGAATGCGTGCACTCTGCAGCTCACACACGCGCAGCAGAATGGGGGGACGCCAGCAGAATGAGGGATGCGTGGTGCCCTCCGCGGCTCTAACAATCAAGAAATGGGGGGGACCGCGCAGCAGAATGGGGGGAGGGCGCAGGTGCCTCCACGGCTCTAACAAGCAAGGAAATGGGGGGACACTCAGCAGGATGGGGAAAGCTTGCCTCTGCTCTCACCACACAACGGCAGCAGAATGGGGGGGGGGACGCGCAGCAGAATGGGTAGGACGCAGGTGCCCTAGTGGCTCTAACAAGCAAGGAAATGGGGGGGATGTGTAGGGAGATGGTGGGGGTGTTGTGTAGGGAGAATGGGGGGGGGGGGTGGTAGTGAGATGGGGGACGCATGTGCACTCTGCAGCTCATAGACGCACAGCAGAATGGGGGGAATGCAGGTGCCCTCCGCCGCTCTAATAAGCAAGGAAATGGGGGGACATGCAGGGGGATGGGGGACGTGCAGGGGATACGCAGGTGATGGGCAAGCGCTGCAATTCTGTCAGCTCACAGACGCGCACAGAATGGGGGGACGCGCAGCGGAATGGTGGGACGTGCAGCGGATAGGCGGGACAGGTGCCCTCCGCGGCTCTAACAAGCAGGAAATGGGGGGCGCACAGGTGATGGGGGGCGGGGGAGGTGCAGCAGTAGGGCCTACTATCGGCCCCACGAGGAATAGACCCCAGCACTGTTACTGTCCAGAGGGGCGGAAGTGTTTGCACTGTAATTGCGCCTCGAGAGGGTCACCCCGCGGAGTCGCTGCCCCACGTTACCGCCCGGCACAGACACGGTCTTCCTGCGCAGCTCCCCCAACACAGCCACAGCCCGGCCCCCACTTCCGGTCTGAGAGCTTTGGGCTAACGTCACTGTCCGGTGCACAGCTGACAACTGTTGTGGCCAGGGCTGATGCTGCAAGATGGGTCAGGGGTCAGAGGAAGGGTCACTGCCCCGGGCAGCGCAATGTTACTGGCAGTGCTAATTCATCTGTGACACACAGCGCCTCTGTCACTGTGCCGGCCCCCTCACACCTCACACCGTGTTTCCCCCCCGTGGGATCTCTGTGTCAGCAGTGCCCCCCCCCCCTCACACCTCAGCAACCGTGGGTGTCCCCCCCCGTGGGATCTTTTGTGTCACAGTGCCCCCCCCCCCCTCACGGGGAGGTGATAATGGAAGATGGACGCGGCCGGCGAGGGGGGGGGTGATGGGGCTGGAGCGGGGAAGGACGATGGGCTCCAAGTGGGAGAAGGAGGGAGGGGTGTAGGGAAAACACACAACAAACCACAACTAACAGTGTACATAGTATAATTTCATAACCAAACAATCAACATAAGTAATGAAGTGTGTGTCGTAGTAGAGGGTGGGGGGGCTAGAATGGTGGGGTTTGGGATGATGATTGTTGGGAGGTATAGCTTGTTTTGGGGTAGAGGTGGGTGGGGGTCGGGGTGGGATGGTGTACGGTGGAGGGGAAGTGATGGGGGGTTGGGTTTTTTGGAAGTGTATGCTGTATGTGGAGAGGAAGAGCGGGCGGATATGGGTGGGGAGTAGGGAAGGGTGTGGGTTTAGAGAGGAAGAGGCTTCTCAAGACACAAAACAACAAAACCAATTGTGCGTAAATCATCGCGGGGGGACGCGGTCTTTTATACGATCGTAGTTATTCGGAGCTTAGCAGTTACCTGTTGTCACTAAAACTACGACAGTACCAAATACTGCGGGGAGGTGGGCCTGATTGGGGAAACCGGGAAAAGAAAGCACCAACGGCACAACTCATCCATTTTTCTTTAGGGTTGTATCTTTGATCGTACACCACGATGAGTGGTACGAGTCGGGGTTATCGAGGAGGGAACCGGGGGGGGTGGGGCAGATATGTAGGGCGTGAGGCTGGATACGCTAGGGGGAAGATCGTGAGGGCAGGGGGGTTGGTTGTGGCATATGAAACGCGTTTGAAGCGAGGGTTATCCCAGGTAAGGGGTCGTGGTTTTGGTGGTGCAGGAAGGATGAATAAGTGTATGGTAGGCCTATCTAAAGGAATAAGGTGGGCGAAGAGAGCGGCTTGTCATCCCTCGTTTCTTCCATTAGCTCCCACCCCCCACTCTCTCTTCCTTTTTCACCTTATTTATTCTTTTTCGCACTACTCCGTCATTACTCTTCTTTCCAGTTCTGTTAGGGGAGTTTCTTGGCTAGTCCCGAAGTCCACACTGAGACTGGTGCTTCTTGGCTATGGCTTACTATGTCGCCACGGAAAGCGCGGTGAAGTGGGCGAAACTGACTTTTGGCGATGTCGAGGGCAGGCGGACGATATGTCGTTTGGCGGGCTAGATATTATGAGTTTTTCTGACCGCATTGCCGAGCGGTCGCTTGGTCAGGGGTTACAAAATCGTATGTGCGCCTGATGGGTCGGCTAGAGATCGGTATAGCTTCATGAGGGTATGGGGGGAAAACATGCCGTATTAAGAGAGATCATTAAAGCGTGGCTGTGGTTGGGATACTTTGGGAAATGGAGCGGTGACGGGATGGTCTGTGTAATGCCTGAGGGAGATGCGTTCACGGGCTGAAGACCCCGGGTGTGGACGGAGGAGATTGGGATTGTACAAGATCAATGTGCTTGTTTGGAGAAAATTAATAATTTGGCGTGCCATCTGCTTGGATTGCATAATAATGGGGGACGCGGTAGGTGGGTGCTTAAGGTTGATATGGTCATGCTCAGGGGGACATAACCGGGTGCAGTGGATTTTGAAGGAAGAGACTGAGGGGGCGTATAAGCAGGGACAAATAGAGTATCTGTCGCTCAAGGAGTGGGTGCACAAGCATGGCTCAGGTGCCTACGAGGAGGTCAGTTGGTCTAAGTGACTTTTGTAGGAAAAGGAGTGATTTATAGCTGAAACGGGATTTGATTGAGCCTGTAGATTCAGAAAAAAGCAAACTGGTCTTGTCAGATGTTCAGTTGGGAGAAGGGGGAATGCAGGGCAGTGTAAACGTATGTATGAGAGTTTACAACGCTGAAGACTTATGACTTTGGTGGGGGGAGTGCCAGGCATTGGTTACGAGGGCAAGCGCTGAGGGAGATTAAGTATGGGATTGACCAGGGTATATGAGGTGGTTGATGAAGGATTAGAGTTTTACAGGCGGATGGGGGGTGTTGGTGGTCCCTCCTCCCGGCGTGTGTCCCCCCGTGGATCTCTGTGTCCACAGTGCCCCGCCCCCTCACACCTCAGCACCGTGTGTCCTCGCCCGTGGTATCTCTGTGGCATAACATGCCCCCCCTCACACCTGCAGTCACCAGTGTGTGTCCCCGCGTGGTCTCTGTGTCAGCATGCCCCCTCCCGCCCTACACCTAAGCACCGTGTGTCGCCCCCGTTGGATCTCTGTCGGGCAGTGTGCCCCTCCCTCACCAACCTCTGCACTTTTGTGTGCCCCCGTGGGTCTTGTGTCACGAGTGCCGCCGCTCCTCACACCTCAAGGCACCAGTGTCCCCCAACCTCGTGGGATCTCTGTGTCACAGTGTCCCCCCCCCCGCTCACACGCCGCATCCACCGTGTGTCCCCTCCCCCCCGTGGTTCTCTGTGTCACAAGTGCGCCTCCTCACACCTCAGTCACACCGTGTGTCCCCCCCGTGGGATCTCTGTGTCACAGTGCCCCCCCTCACACCTCAGCACCGTGTGTGTCCCCCGTGGGATCTCTGTGTCAGGCAGTGCCGACGCCCCGCACGCTCACACGTCTCAGGCAACCGTGTGTGTCCCCCGTGGGATCTCTGTGTCACAGTTGGCCCACCCCCACCCATCACAACCTTCTAGCACCGTGTGTCCCGCCCGTGGGATCTGCTGGGTCACAGTGGTCTCGCCCACCCCCGCGCAGAACTTCAAGTCACTCGTGTGTCCCCCGTGGATGCTCTGTGTCACAGTGGCCTCCCCCGGTGCGCCACCAGCGTCTCCCGCTCACACCGTCAGCACCGTGTTCCCCCCGTGGGTTATCTCTGTGTCACAGGTGCCCAGCCCCATCACGCCACCGTCAGCACCGTGTGTCCTCCCCCGTGGTGATCTCTGGGGGTGTAGTCAAGTGCCCCGCCCCCCCCCCCTCACACCTCACACACTGTGTGTCTCCGTCACCGTGGGATCTCTGTGTCCAACAGTGGCTCCCCGTCCCCCCCTCACCTACCTCAGCATACCTGTGTGGCCCTGTCCGTGAGTTGTGTTCCCGCTCCCTTGGATCTCTGTGTCTACAACTGCCCCTCGGGTCGCCCCCCTGCACACTAACTCTAGCACCGTGTTGTCCCGCCGTGTGATCTCTGGTCGGCATGCCCTCGCCCTCGACACCTCAGCACTGTGTGTGTCCTCCCCGTGGAATCTCTGTGTCAGCAGTTCCCCCCCTCACACCTCAGCACCGTGTGTCCCCCCGTGGGATCTCTGTGTTCAGCGTGCCCCCCCCTGCCCCTCCCGCCTGCCCCTCGGCTCACACCTCAGCACCGTGTCCCACCCCCCGTGGGTTCTCTGTGTCAGCAGTGCGCCCCGTCACGACACACCTCAGCACCGTGTGTCGCCAGGCCATGTGTATCTCTGTGTCACAGTGCCCCACCCCGCCCCCCCTCACACCTCAGCAGCCGTGTTTGTCCGTCCCCGTGGGATCTCTGTGTCACAGGTGGCCCCCCGCCTCCAGCTCGCCCCGTAGTGTCGCCCCCCGTGTGATCTCTGTGTCACATTGCCGCCCCCTCACACGAACCTCAGGGCAGCCGTGTGTCCCCGTCACCGTGGGATCTTCTGTGTCACAGTGCCCCTGCCGACCTCTACAACCTCAGCATCACACCAGTTGTCCCGCCCCCCGTGGGATCTCTGTCACAGTGCCGCCCCCCCGCTCACGTACCTCAGCACCGTGTCCCCCCCGGCGTGGGATCTCTGTGTCACTAGTGCCCGTCCGCCCCCGCCCTCTACAAAAATCGCAAAGTACGCTGCCTCTCCCCTTTTTGCCCCCGCCCCCTTTTGTCTCGTCGGTTCTGTGTCACAGTGCTCCCTCCCGCTGACGCGCTCAGCAAGCGCGTTGTCTTCCTCCCCCGTGGGGATCTCTGTGTCACATTGCCCCCCCCATCACAACGCCTCAGCACCGTGTGTCCGCCCGTGGGGATTCTCTGTGTCACGTGGGCCCGCCCCGTCACACCATCAGCACCGTGTCTCCCCCCCTCCGTGGGTTCTTGTGTCACAGTGTCCCTTCCCCTCTCACAAATCCTCAGCAACCTTCCGTGTGTCCCCCGTGGGACTCTCTGTGCAGTCAAGTGTGGGCTCCCCCCCCGCTCACATCGCTCACGCAACGGCGTTGTCCCCGTCCCCGCCTTTTTATCTCTTTGTCACAGTGCCCCCCACTCAGCACTCAGAACAGTGTGTCCCCCCTCGTGGGATCCTCTGTGTCATCAGTGCCCGGCGCGCCCATTCACACCTCAGCACCGGGGAACCCTCTGTGGGATGTCACAGGCGTCTCTTACTATACGTTATACACAATTATGACCTCTGTGTTGCATACACTGGGCAGGCACTCACGCCACGTCTACAATAGGCAGTGATACACAGCACACACACAAAATGTATTTGTCCCGCACTATGATGTTGCTGGCAGATCGCCTCCTCCTGGGTGCCAGCCCTTACTCAGGCCAGCTGCAACTGACAGTCGCTGGCTAATTTCAAGACACTAAAATGGCGTGTTACTGCCGCTCACCGCCTTCGCCTGCCCGGATGTCGAGCTTCAGCGTCTGGCTCGTTGACTCATTGTTTATAGTCCCGAGCCGCTGCATGCAAGCTGACGCTGGTGATGCTGGAGTGAGGAGGGGGAGGGCCAGCGGCATGGGACGCGTGACAGGGCCCGGCCTTAGGAGGGTAGGAGTCGGCTCCGTGACTAGGGGGACGGCCCGCTCTTCGGAGATGGGGAGGAGCGGCTCCGCGGAGCAGGGGTACGCCCGCCTAGGATGGGGGGCAAGGCGGGGGGGTGACACAGCGGGCCTTGAGTGGATGAGAGGCCCTCGTGCGCCAGTCCGGCCCTTCATGGGTGCAGACTGTGGAGTGAGTAGTGGCCTTCGCCACTCTCCCCGCTCGGGGCTACTTGCCATCCTGGGCGTCAGGGGCTGCCCCAGCGCCCCTCAGGGCAGCCATGCCGTTTGCTCGCTACCTCAGTAGTCACATCAAGAGGCGGGCCTGCAGTGTACCTGCGTGCTAGCGGTACCTGGGACATCTTCCTGGCAGGAGAAGCTCATGGCCGGAGCAGCTCCACTGGACCGTACCAAGGCATATTACCGGATCCCTGGCCAGTCCGCCCTGGATAAATGGGTGAGGGGCGCACTATGGGCATCTTCTCATCTGACATGCAGGGGTATAACACGCAGGATGGCGCTCTGTCCTCCTTGTATTTGGGGATAGGGTCTTTACTCATGAGCGAAAGTCCAAATGTATAGGTTCATTATTCAGTTGGGGGTGGCTCTCTCTAATAGTCAGTATAGGGTTTATGTGGCTTTCTATGCCATGCTGGGGACACGGCAGCAAAGAGGGACACACTGTGTAAGGGCTTATTGGTAGGCATACATTATAAATTTCAATGGTCGCATGTGCTGGCCTGAAGCCCTGCAAAAGATGCCTCACATTAACTATATACCGTTCTTGTGGCTAACAAAATCTTTTATTTGTGGGAGCTTTCGAGATACACTGATCTTCTTCTGGGCGGTTTTACAATGGATAAAGCAATGAAAAGGTTAAATCTTAAAACAGTGCATCCTTATCATAGATCAGGGAACAATTGTATCGCAACACTTTTGCTACTGCTATGAGTATGCGAGACTGGCAGCATTGTGGAGAACTGAATGCATTCCTAGCATTAGAAACAAAATTCGGAATAGATTTGGTTTGTTGTCAGTGGAAAAGTGACAGTCTGGCAACGACACTTGCCCTAAAGTTTCAAAAGTCTGTTTGCCTTGGTCTGGCACAGATCATACATCCAGGGGGAGCAATGCCTCCATCATGGGCTTTAATAGCGGCAGGTGAGTTCTCCTTGGATGCGAGCAGAATCTTCAAATTAGGCCACATCCGAGAGAGTACAGTATGTCCCTCCACGGTGAGGACGCTAACACAGATCTTATCCGCCGTCCATATCACTACCTCTGTGCTCGCCGAAATACCTTTGGCGTAACACCTGACTCTACGGACCAGGAGTGGAGAACATTGTACATTCATTAAAGGATCCTCTGCCTCCCCCACCCTTCCCCCCTCCCCCCACCCCTCCCCCACCCCCCCCACCCCCCCCCACCGCTCTCCCCACGCAAACATCCCCCCCTGACCCACTCCCGCCACCCCCCCCCACCCCCGCCCCCACTCCCGTCCCCCACCCCCCCCCATACCGTCCCTGCCCCCACGGCCCCCCCGACGCCCCTGGCTCCTCTCCCCCACTCGCCCCCCCCCGCCCCCCTTCCGCCATCCACACCCTGCGCTGCCCCCCCCCACCCTCCCTCCCCCTACTCCCCCTCCCTTGACCAGCTCCCCCTCCCGTCCCCCCCCACGCCTGGGCCCCACAGCTGGCCCTCACACTCCCCCCCCTCCCCCCCGTCATCGCCACCCTTCTCTCCCTCGGCAGCCCCGCCTTCCCCATTAGGCCCCCCTCCCCTCTCCCATCCTCGCCGACACGCCCTCCCCCCACCACGTCCCTCTCTCCCCGTCGCCCCCCCCCCTCCCTCTCCCCTTCCGCCCCCCGCCCTCCGCTCCTCTCCCTCCTCCCCCTTCCCCGCCCCCTTACCTGGCTCCCAATGTTCCGGCTTGCCACCCATTATGCTACACCCCTCCCCGATCAGTCGTATTGGCAACTTCCTACCCACTGCGCCGGGGGAGAGGGGACAAAAGCCCTCCATTCTTCCTGGACCTCCCGGCCTCTCGGCCCCGCGCTCCCCTCCCATAGTCCTCCCCGGAAGGAGCCTCTCGGCTCCCCGCTCCCGGCCCTCCTGTCTCCTTCTCCGCAGTCGTATGAATGTTGTTTGTCGCGGCATGGAAATCGTTTTATTTTGACTAATGTGACAACTGTATGTTATACTTTGAACAACACAATAAATCAGGGTAATGGTGGGAAAAGAAAAACAAAAAAAAAAACAAGTGGCATCCTGTAATGTATCTGGGCTCTGAATCCTATCCCTCCCCCTGTACCTATGGCGATTTAGAATAAAGTGCTAAATGGTCCAACAAATGATATATATCTATAGTTAATATTACCGTATATCTATATAGATATCAGGCAGGCGGGAGGTTGCATTGCTTTGTTGGAACATCTCCCCCTAATGCCATGCGAGTATTGGTAGAATGTCTCTGCTCTACCAGCTGGGAAGCTAGTGATTAGGCAGCAGGAGAAGGAGCGTGCCGTAGCACAATTTTTACCAGTGCATTGTCATTAAGCACCTGAGTGAGCGGGGAGGACCTGACAATCCACACTGCGTAATCTCCACTCGGCCTCTACACTGAGGAGAAGGGAGAGCAAGCTGCTTAGGGTGGGCAGCAGGTGAAGCTTGTGTGGGACGCATGCTGGCCCCCCTAACTGTTGTAAGGCATGGTTGACCACTCAGCTCCTGAAGAGCCACCACATGTCCATGTTTTAAATGTGTCCCTGCTTCAGCACAGGTGTTCCGTTGATTGATTTTTTGTGAGGCGCTACCTGTACGAAGGCCGGGGCTAGTCCTTAAGAGAGCCAGACCTGTTGGTGCCGCTTGAGGGCGGGAGTTGGCCTACCCCTACCTGTAAATGTTCACGGGAAATGCAACTGGGGTCAGCGGTGGGGGGAACCTGGTCTCCTATGTTTAAACTTCTGCATTTCGTAATGATTTTACATGAATTATTAAGGTGAGTATATTGATTTATTTAAACTGTCTCTGCCTGCTATTTTAAACTCGTTTTAACTCTCCAGAGCCTAATGAGATGATGGAATCGGCAGGCATGCACCTTTGGTAAGTTCACGGAGGTTTTATACAGATCCCCATTTCTCTTTCCGTTCTGTGTGCTCATTACTTGCAGGATCACTGGTGCATTATAGTAACAATGTATAAGTGGTGTTCAGGCAAAAGAACAAGACGCCGTCGACTATATAATTATCGCAGCAGGCCAAGCATTTAATTGCGTCTTGTGTAGTGGACAAAATAACACTGTATTTGCTTCAAACATCGATATCGAGGTCCTTTACTTCAAGCATCTGACAATATCCTCCCTTGTACCTGTTATCTGTCCTTGTGTAAATGCTGTGTGATGATTCCTATTTATAGACAAAGGGAGGGGCTTATTTTATTTCTGGCTCAGGAGCCGTGTGTTAAGAAAGGCTGTTTGATTAGAAAGGTAGTAACCTTGTTCATGTTGTGCTTTTTAATTAATTGTGTTGCTGGAACTGACTCTAAAAAAATGTTTATGCAGGATCTGGTTCTGATGCCAATTATTGGTCAAGTTTATGACCTAGTAGTATGCAACTGGCAAAGGATTGCTCAGCCAGAGCTGACAGATGAACAAGTAAGCATCACCACCGTTTTTGAAAGGGCTTGAAAAGTTGCGAAACCATTGAAAGCGGTGAGATTGAAGTTAACGCCAGTCACATTGATTTTTTTTGTAAAACTAAAATAGATTTGACGGAGGAATGACTCACACAGCAACATTAGTTAGTAGAACTTTGATATTCTAAAACATTGGTGTCTAACATATACTTAGAGGCGGCTTGTAGGCACACATATGGGTCGGGCGTCCTTCTCTTCTCCGCCCTGGCAGTCAGCTTCTAAATGCCACTAATACTGATGATAACTGTCTCCACTCGCTCTGCCCTACAATCTGGAAACAGTGATTTGATTAGCCGCTGTCATTGGTCTAGTACGGCCGAGGGAGTGGGGGAAGAAGGCTACAACCCTCACCAGCTACTTCTTCTGCTTCCCTCTTCACTGGGAAGAGTAGGGCTGCTGGGTGGCCAGCAGGTTCAGGGCCGCAAGTGATGCCCGCTAATGACTGCGTTGCCCACCAGCTGTTAGATACTGTGGATATTAAATCATTTTTAAGGCTGTTGATCACATTCTATTTGTAAAGTGGTACTATGGAATGGGACCTCAGGCATTTGTTAGCTCCTATAACACAGATTATTTATTTTATGCTTCATAACGTAACATAAATGCAATATACAAATATTGATTCGTTTTTAATTTTATTTTTTATTTTGTCTGTTTTGTTTCCTCAGGGGTGGGGGGGGGCGCTCACATGTGGCAGTACCACCTGATGGTAACCCCCGGGGGTGCAGCAGTGCCACAAGGCTGGGACCTGTCAGCCTCAATGCTTAGTACATGAGGTCCTCCTAACCCGAGCCCTGAATCCCCGCACCGGGCGCTAATAACACGCAATGCATGCCCATGCAGCCCCTGCCCACCTTGCCAATATTCTTGGTAGTGTAGATATCAACATGGTTAATAAACACCCGCTTGCTCCGGAGACCTCCCTCCTCCTCCTCGCGCTGCGCCGCCATGCTGCCCGCACTCCGTTGCTATGCTAACAGAAGCGGAAGAGCCGTTGCTATGGCGGGTCCTTCCAAGGCACCAGGACAGGCATTACACTGGGCACCTGTGACCCTCCCTCTGCTCTCATTGGCTGGGGCGTTCTCCAGTTCTACACACGTGCTCAGCTAGGTGTTAAAGTCACTATCACATATAGATGTCCCTTTTATTACAGTGCATAGGAGCAGCAGGGCTAATAAAAGTGCTAACAACAGGGCTAATAAAAGGGAAAGTGATTCTAGAAGTGACACCATATAAAAGGAACTCAAAGGATAAATCCATTCATAGTGTGTGCTAAATATACATTAAGGGATCACAATGGATTTTATGTACCAATTAGTGAGATTAAAAATCGTGTTGGCCTGGGCTGTTGATGATGGTCGGTGTGTATGCACCCCCCTTGCCCATACTTTGTAAGCCATTTAATATGAATTAAAGTGTTGGTCTGAGAAATTGTGCATTGTTTTTAATTTTGCAATTGCTGTTATTGTGGACATGATTTGAACTTATTTTGTTTTAATTTAGCCATGGTCAAAGACCAGACAGGGATGTTGGTTTCTAGAATTGGTGCACTGTGGGGTATGAAAAGTCAACTAATAATCTACTGCTGTGGAATCTATTAAGGCCTAAAATGTACCAGCCAACTGACTAAATGCCAATTTTTAAATGAGAGGAATTACTTTAAAACAGAACTGTGTTTCCCTGTCAGCGTGAAGGAACCTGTAAGGCAAACTTCAAATGTTATGCTTTAAAATCTAAAGAAAAGGAGATCCAACGCACTACGGATTTGCTGAACAGGAAAATTTATTTTAGCCACACAACGTTTCGACCGTGAAGGTCATTATCAAGTGACAGGCATCTGCTTTAAAATCTCCCATCCACAAAGCAAGCCTATTGGTAGCAAGCCTCAGGGAAACCCAGCTAAATTGTGTGATGCGTGTATAACATAAGGAATTGGTCCAGGCAAGTAAATAGGGCACACTATTATAATATATGCCAGGCCTGCACAACATACGGCCCTCGGCCTCTCTGTGCGGTCCGCGATGAGATTTAAAAAATAAAATAAAAAAATGGCGGCGATTCCCCGCGGTCCCGGGGGTGATGTGAGGTGCATTGAGGTGAGGTACAGGGGAGGTGAGGTGCAGGATGGGTGATGTGAGGTGCAGGGGGTGAGGTGCAGGGGTGGGGGAGTGGAGTGGTCAGGGGGGTTGATTGGAGTTGCTGGGTGGTGTGATATTGGAGGTGTCAGTGGGGGGTGTGATTGGAGGTGCAGGGGGGGTGTGATTGGATGGTGCAGGGGGGGGGGGTGATTGGAGGTGCAAAGGGTGGGGTGATTGGAGGTGGCAGGGGTGAATTGGAGGTGCAGAAGAGGGGTGTATTGGAGGTGCAGGGGGTGTATTGTGGGGCACGGGGAGGGTGATTGGAGGTGCCGAGGGGGGTGATGGAGGTGCCAGGAGGGGTGATTGATGGTGATGGGGGTGATTTGAGTGCAGGGGGGTGATTGGATGGGGTGCAGGGGTGGTGAAGTCGTGAGTGATGTGAGGGCAGGGGGAGAGTGATGTGAAGGCAGGGGGGGGAGATGGTTGAGGTGCAGCAGGGGGGGGAAGTGTGGTGGAGGTGCAGGGGGGGAGAGTTGAGTTGCAGGGGGGAGTGGTGTGAGGTGCAGGGAGGGAGAGTGGGGTTAGGTGCAGGGGGGGAGAGTGATGTGAGGTCAGGGGGGGGAGAGTGTGTTGAGGTGCAGGGGGGGAATTTGATGTGATGTCAGGGGGGAAGTGTGTGGTTGCAGGGGGGGAGAGATGTGAAGTGGCAGGGGGGGTGGATGTTTTTGGGTGTGCAGGGGGGTATTGTGTGTTTGATGTGGAGAGGGAGTATTATGTGTGTGGGTGAGGGGGAGAGATGTGGGTATGAGAGATAGATGGGGAGTATCGCAAAGGTTGATAGTGAGGGGTTCTGGGGGAGATATGAGGATGATGATGAGAGGTGCTGGAGGAGAGATGATGATGATGATGATTTTACCCGTGCGGCCCAAATTTTTTTTCCTTGGAGCAGTTTGGCCCTTCTCGCTTTTCGAGTTGTGCAGGCCTGATATATGCATTACAGTACAGTTGAAACAAAAGCAACTTTGAATAAATAGATTTATTTGTAATTCAGCCCAATACTACTATATATCTACTTTCAAATACAATCACATTAAATGTTACAAACTTTTAATGTCTTTTACACATTGCTGTAAGATTTACACAACGTTGGTTAAGTTCCATCAAATGGAATACAATCACCAATTTATTTACATGAAAACTAAAACAAAATAAAGATGTACATGTAACTAAAATGACAACCATAACACTGGGTCATGCACACACAAAACATTGCAATAATAAAAGGCTAACGTTAAAATGATCCTTCACCAGAAAAGCCTCCTGTCTTTACAGCAATGCTGTCCGTTACATTAATCCATTGTATGGCAGACCGGCCTGCAAAGCTCTGGCCCCTCCAACAGTTAATGGATTTAGAACCGGATTCAATATGTCCCAAAAATGTAAATGATTAGCCCCTTTAGTACATACTGAATCCGGCCTTCAAGGTTATTCTACAGAATTTCTATTAAAAACATGAGTCAGGATCACCATCCAGCAACCAAGATAGATGAAACAAAAATCCAAAATATCCCCAGCGCTCACTGGTTAGTATTACACGTAGAAAACGTTAATTTATATAACAAGCATCGTTTCGGACCTCCGGGTCCTTTACAGGAACTTGATAAAGGACCGGGAGGTACCAAACGTCGCTCCGTCCTGTCTTGTATGTACTCCTGATATAAATGAAAGTTTTCTACTTCTGATACTAACCAGCGAGTGCTGTAGATCGAACACACACACACAATATAAGACAAGGAGCCTGAATTTAAATTAAAAACTACATTTAATGTATAGTACTTTGCAAATATAGACATGTATGTGTGGCAGGTATATTTCAAGGGGCTCTTGCAGGAGCATTGATGGGGTTACAGATTTTTTTTTTTAAAACTACATTACACCAAGATTGTGAGACCAATTACTATGTATACAAAGTAGTATATGAATGTATCATGCATAAAAGGAGACATATTTTTGATTTTACATCTGCAGGTTAATAAACTAAGATATTGATGTTGTATGTATGCAACATGAAAGGTGCATCACAAAATGCACAGCAGCCGTATTTATTATAGGGCAGCATCATGCAAAAAGTGATAACCCGCACAGAACCTTTTTTTTTAAAGCAGCAGTGTGTCAGATATATTTGAATTGTCCCATAAAGTTATTGGGAAATACATTTTCAGATTTAGGCTTGAAAACCCAATTTTTAATGGCACAATGGCAAATACCAGTAAATAGACTATAAACACTTATTTCGGGATAGGAATTTCTGCATCTTTCCTCAAACCCTAGGAGTTATTAATGTATTCCCCAATAAAGACCATCTATCATGACCACTGCAAAGACCAGTTTTCATCCATTTTTCTCCAAAATAGAACATGTCAGAATGAAGTGTGTGCTCGGGATGAAAAAAGGGAAAATAAAGGGAAATAGCATGTGTTCTTTATATGCAATTTTGGGTCAAAAAGGGATACTGCTCATCTAAAAGAAATCAAATCAACATTGGCCATCTCGTTTTAGAGCTTCCAGCCTCCGCAGCAAGGCATTCCCGAATGCTTCACGATACGCCGGGCTGAGCGAGTCCAATAAGGAGTACACTGTCTCATGGTATTGGGTGTGTGACTCTTCATTTACGTGATCAAAAGCATAACCCACCACCTATACAAGACACAAAATAAACTGTTGGAAGAAAAGCAAATCAGGCACCCACGATGAAGGCTGTCTTCATCCTCATCTTCATTCTGCCCATGCCCCTACGGTGCTGCAAAACATGCACAACAATTACAATAGCCAATGTAATGTCCCTAACCCCTTAATCACCATAGCGGTTATTAACCGCTACAGACATTAAGGGGTTAACCCACCCTCACCCACCACTCGGGAGGCATACATACCCTCCCACACTAACCCCCCACCCCGTGAGTCCTAACCACCCTCACCCACTACCCACAAGAGAGGCCTACCCACATACCCTTGGGGCCAATACCCCCTCCCCCCACCCACAGTACCCACAATAAAAACAATACACAGCCCCATAATAAACATCATTCTATTTATTAAATACATTACCCACCCCCTATGCCCCCCCCATAAATACATGATTTATCCTTTTACATACAGGGTTAATACCCCAGCCCCACGCGAGT
>WSYH01010690.1:2125-22600 GCA_036426205.1 Ascaphus truei | reverse complement strand
ACATTTCCGCATTTTGCTATTTGGCTTACATTGGAGCGCATGTAAAGCAGTCAAATTCAATAGGTGTCTCAATGTGGGCAAGAAGATATTGGTAATTGATGATGTATGATTTAAAAAAATAAAAAAATGAGAGCTGTCCAAGCAAATTGTTCCTTTTTTCAAACCAAAATACACCAGTGGAGCCAATGCTACCCATTATTTGGATCTAGAGGATACATATATTTCCAGATGTACAGTATATATCCTAAAAAGGCAATCTTTAATGAGCATCCTGTCTATCTGTACTAAGTAGGGATCAGCCTATCCCCCCTTCTTAACCCAACTATTCACCTCTCACATTCGTATCTTGCTCACCATATGTAAACCACTTCTCACCTCTCTCATAATCTGTTGTTATTACATTTCCTCCACCTACCCCCTGAGAATGATTAATAAACAAATCTAAACTCAATACAAAACCTCATTAAGAGTTAAAATTCACCCTAGCAAAGTCACATTCTACCTTTCAATCAAGCCTGAAATATTTTTTCAAACACAATTTGCACCTGAATGGCGGTGGTGGAACAAAAGCTTTCTACGTTTTGTTTTTTGTTTTTTATAACTTGTATTTTATTGATGTGTAAATACATGATATACATGAAAAACATATCCAATACATGGTGAACAGGGTAGCATATATTACATAATGATGTAAGTATAACATATTTAATGAGCCCACGCGGTTTTTTGAGCCCTACTCCGCCGCGTAGGTAAAGATCTTATTTTAGGTGATGTTTATCCATGGTAAAATAATATTTGTTACAAACAAGGAAAAAAAAATAAAAAAAAATAAATAATAATTAATTAATAAAGGGGAGGAGGTAGGTTAGAGGGGGGTGGAAGGAGGAATGGGAGCGTATAGGGTGAGGATGTAGTGGTTTCAGGAGTCTACTGAGACGGCTCATGAACTATAGAACCTCGTAGAAAATCATGTGGCAGTATAAGTAGTTAATAATGAGTGGGAATGGTGATCCAGCTGTAAACGTAGTTTCCACTCCACCCAAGGAGAACGCATCTATTACTATTATAGCCAGATTGTGTCATGCTCTACCCCTGGGATGTCTGTCTGAGCTAGCCATGGGGCCCAAACTTTTAAATAGTTGTCGCCAGTATCATTAACTAGGCTTTTTAGCTTTTCCATCTGGCAGATATACCAAACACGGTTCCGAATCTTTAGGATAATTGGAATTTCGGGGTGTTTCCATAATGCTGCGATCTCGCACCGCGTGGCGATTGCAAAGTGTGCAATTTATTGTTGTTGGATTTTGATAGGCCCTTTAGAGGTCTGTTTAGGAGAAACAACCACGGGTCCGGGGGGATTGTGAGATCAAATATTCTCTGGATCCAATTTCTGATCTTTTCCCATATTGGGGATATCCGCGGGCAGGACCACAGCATATGTAACAGGTCAGCTGTTCCTCCACATTGTTTAGGGCACAATGGAGAGGACCCTGGTATGAACTTAGATAATTTGAGTGGGGTGAGGAACTATCTCATGAGGACTTTATATGCGTTCTCCTTCAGTGTGATGCACATCGAGCTTTTTGCAGCTCCTAAAAATATAGTATTCCATTCCTCGTCCTCTAAGGACTCCCCAAGGTCTCTCTCCCATTGGGTACGAAATGAGGGCATTTGTTGTTTTGAAGTTGCAGACTCGACTACCTCTCCGTATATTGTAGATATGAGTCCCTTTGTGTCGGTTTCTGCCCGACAGAGCTTTTCGAAATTCGTCAATGGGGGGTATGGGGCGAATTTATTATAAAATGCTCTGATCTGAAGGAATTTGTAGAATTCAGCATGGGGAATATCATTTTCTGATCTGAGTTGGCCAAATGATTTAATTTTTAGATCGAAGCCCTCCAGATCTTTGAGTCTATCATATCCTTTGTGTCTCCAGATTGAGTTATTATGACCAATAACACCCGGCGCAAAATTAGGATTGTTCCAAATAGGTGTCATCAGTGAGTTTGCTGATGTGAGTGAGTTTTTCAGTCTTGATATTTCCCAGACAGATAAAGAGTTAGTCGTTGAGGTGAGTGGGAACAAAGTGTCTTTTCTTGACGAATTAGATAGCCAAATCAAATTATTAAGCTCTAATGGGGAGCAAGCAGCAGTTTCTAGCTCTACCCATCTTTTTAATTTAGGGTCGGAATGCCATTGAATGATCTGGCTTAATTGAGCTGCTTTAAAATATGATAACAGGCAGGGTACCGCTAAGCCCCCTGCTAAAGTAGGTCTCTTCATGTTTAATTTATTTACTCTCGGTTTTTTACCTCCCCAAATAAAGTTGGATATTTCAGACTGAAGTGAGAGCATATCCTTCAGTTTGAGTGGCACAGGCAATGTCTGGAAGAGGTATAGGATACATGGAAGTAAATTCATCTTCACGCTGTGTATCCTTCCTATCCAAGAAATCTTCTTGGAGGACCATCTGATTAGGTCTTGTTTTAGAGTCCGAATTAGTTTGGGATAATTTGCTTTATAGATGTTTTTTGTATCTTTGGTGATATGAATCCCCAAATATTTGAGTGAATTCTTTTGCCAGTTAAAATTATAATTCAATTTCAGTAGTTTCTCCATATGTCCGGGGAGATTGATATTCAGAGCCTCAGACTTGGATTGGTTTATCTTAAACCCAGAGACCTTAGAGAATTTATCTAAAAGGTCAAATAGATTAGGTAATGATGTGAGGGGTTTTGAGATGATTAATAGGATATAATCTGCATACAGGGCCGCTTTGTGTGATTGGGAGTATGCGTTTAACCCTGAGATATCCGGATTTTCTCGAATACGTGCCACCAGGGGTTCAATACATAGGGCAAACAGGAGGGGGGATAATGGGCATCCCTGTCTCGTGCCACTTTGGATAGGGAAAGGGTCTGAGGGGAAGCCCTGATGTATGACTCTGGCAGATGGGCCTGAGTACAGCGACATAATCGCTCCACTCACCCTATTTCCGAAGCCAAATGCCGTGAGCGTCTCTCGTAGATATGGCCAGTCTATCCTATCAAAAGCTTTTTCTGCATCCAGACTTAATAACATGCTTTTTGTGTTATTTTTGTTTGCCAATTCTAACAGATCAATGAATCGTCGGGTGTTATCCGCTGCCTGCCTCCCCTTAACAAACCCAACTTGATCTGGATGTATTAGTCTGGGTAGGATTAGACTCAATCTATTGGCCAGAAGTTTGGCATATATATGTTTATATCGGTATTGATTAGAGAAATTGGTCTGTAGCTTTTACAATTGAGCGGATCCTTGCCAGGTTTATGAATTAGTGATATAGACGCCCGTAGCATGTCCTCGGGAATAGGGGCTCCTGCTAAAATAGCATTGAACATATGGAGCAGCTGTGGGGCGAGTGATTCAGAGAACTTCTTGTAATACAGCCCCGAAAAGCCATCAGGACCTGGTGCTTTTGATGGTTTCAGTACCTTGATGGCTTGCGACACTTCTTCCAATGTGAAGTCAGCGCCCATAGCTTCTCTGTCATGCTCTGTCAATCTCTCCAGTTTTGAGCTGGCCAAGAAATCTCCCAGTGCACTGCTCGTGGTTTTATTGTGTGACACTTTCTTTCCGTCGTATAGGGAACCATAGAATGAACAAAATTCTTCTACTATTTTTTTAGGGTTGGCCGTGGGAATACCTGATTTTAAGCGTATAGCTTGGATGTTAAACTTTGATTGCCTATCTTTTAGTGCTCGAGCTAGCATCGTATCCGGTCTGTTAGCTTTTTCATAAAACTTTCTCTTAGACCAACATAAGGAGTTATCTGCTCGGAAAGTCAATAGCATATTTAATTCGATTTTTGTGTCTTTCAGTTCCTTTGCTGTAATTGGATCTGAATTGGTTTTATGATTTGATAGCAGGGAGTGTAATTTGGATTGGAGCGTCCGAATTTTTGAATCTCTGACTCGTTTTCTTTTGGCGGTAATACTGATTATTATGCCCCTTAAAGTTGCTTTATGAGCCTCCCATCAGACCGTATGGGATTCCACAGAGCCTGTGTTAACCTCAAAAAATTGAGTTATTTCCTGATCTATTGTAGTACAAATTTCAAGTATTTTAAGAATAGATTCGTTGAGTTTCCAATTTGCGCCTGGTCGACTGGTCACAATATTGTTGCACCTAAGCTCGATTGGTGCATGGTCAGACCATGAAATATCATGGATCATTGTATTAGTGACCTTCGGAACCAGGTGGCACGAAACAAAGAGATAATCGATTCTACTGTACGAGGTATGTGGGTGAGAGTATTAGGTATAGTCCCTAGATGTTGGATGTAACTCCCTCCATATATCTACTAATTGGATGTCTTTCAATGCACTGCGTAGGGTGTCTTGAGCTCTTTTATTATCAGAGTCTCCTCCTCCTGACCTGTCCAGGGAAGATTGCATCGTAATGTTGAAATGTCCTCCGATTATGATATATCCTTTAGCTACTGAATTCAACAGGCGAAATAATCTGTCAAAGAAAGATGCCTCTTGTACACAAGGAGCATATATGGAGGCCAATGTGATGGGCTGTTCATGAATGTTTGAAGAATTCAGAGTGTTTTCTTCTTTAGTGTGCCACATATTCCAGTAAGTAAAGATTGCTTTGCCAAGCAGATACAAACAAAATGAAAAGTGAAGTTTTTAATAACACGTTACCACTGAAAAAGTCAACATAGTCAGCAGGATTTGAACCTGCGCGGGGAAACCCCAATGGATTTCAAATCCATCGCCTTAACCACTCAGCCATGTCTACATAGCTGGTAGTACTGAATACAGTCACACAGATGGCTCTTGAGCATTTCCTCCACCTACCCCCTGAGAATGATTAATAAACAAATCTAAATTGAATATGACGTCTTAGCACTATGTTGCAGCATAGAGATACTTATCAATAGAAGACAATGCATTTATTGAAATGGAGTTCCAATGTGATGGGATGTTCATGGATTGTTCCAGTGAGAATGAGATAGCGACCTTCTGCGTCTTTACATTATGTGAAATACATGTAAGCGCCATTTTTCATGTGTAAGATAAAATATGTAAAGTGAGCATTGTACTTACTCTTGATATGTGTAAGATAAAATATGTAAAGTGAGCATTGTACTTACTCTTGATGTTTTTCCTGGGGTTTCTTATAGTAATATTCATACCTGCTATGTCGGCTGTCGAACACTGTATATATATATATATATATATATATATATATACAGTGTTCGACAAACCTATACATTTGCTCGCCCCGGGCGAGTGGATTTAACCCCCGGGCGAGTAAATATTGGCCCAAGCAGCACACATTTGGTACTAGGTGGCGAGTAGATTTTTTTGTGTGGCGAGTAGATTTTTTGGTGATTTGTCAACCACTGTATATATATAACTGTGTGTATCTCACTGTGTATATCTGTCTGTACATATAACTGTGTATATCTGTCTGCATACCAAACTTTGGGTATCTCAATTAGAGATGGGCAAACTTTACACCTGCGTTTGCGAATATGGTCCCTTTTTGTGCACTTTTGTGCTCCTGCTTGTAGTTAGTATCCTGGGACTCGTGTTTCAAAAATATGTACTAGGACAAGAGACAGTGTTAGTGATGTCTGCATTTATAGCCAGTGTATAAATAGTTTTCTCTTACAGATGTAGTAGCTGTTAATGCTCACGCAGGCGGCCGTAGAAGCTGTTCACACACAATGGTAGAAGACACCAGACATTACAGTAGCTTGTGAATAAGAGGCGGGGCTAATGTGAGTACAATAACTCCTGCTACATCTCTACCTATGGTCCAAGAATATAAAAAAAAAAAAACTCACATTTGATAGATTACACTTAGAGAGCAACATAGTGGTTTAGGTTAAACATTACTAAGGGGATCTGTGTCAAACGTCACAATTTGAGCAAAATTGCAGCATTATTACACAAATTATGCAAATTGGACCCATTTGATTCTGTGTCAGTAGTGTCAATGTATCAAGGGGAATTCGTTTTACCCCACTGGTTAGTGAGTCATTTGCAGAGTGGTTATGGAGGGGCTTGCGTATCAAGGTAAAAGTGGAGCAATTATGAGCAAAAAACTGCACAAGTTCAAATAAAAAGATGTATTGAATTCAATGGGACTTTTTTCTTTGATGCATATAGTACAGTTAATTTGCCTTCATACATATACCCAGAGCAGTTAGAGAGGTAGTTGCTTGGAACAATAGTATACTAGGATGTATCAACCTCTGAGTGAACATAATAGGGCATGTTGCTTCAATACAATCTACCAGGTTCTGAGGTGGCATTGAACACTTTTGCTCAGTGTCATATGTAATAAGCTCAAATAACAAAACTTTATGCATTACATATATAGCCCTGGTAGGTTTGGGCTATTATTCTTTCCTCCTCCTGGGCAATAATCCCTGGTAAGGGCAGGTTTGCCAGGAGTTAAAATGGGTTTGCCCCAACCACTGTGATTCAGTTGGTCAGAGAAGGTAGTGCTCATGCTGTGTGTCAGTCAAAGGCACAGGGGTGGGACTACTGGATCTGTACTAAAAGGATTACCCCTTCCTGTTTAGTCTGTTCTGAGTGTCAGAGTTGTGTGTTACTCTCTAGCTTTGAGAGAGGTGGTTCCTCTGCAGTTAAGAAAGAGGATGGTGGGTTCAAATTAAGCTACCAGGGCTCTGTACGCTGAAGGCTCTCCCTTAGGGGAGAGGGGAGATACTATCTTGCTCCACCAAGGAGTGTGTCTAGAAATCATCCTGTGGTGAACACCCTACTGCTGAAGTGCTGTGTGCTGTGCGATTGCTGCTCTTAGTCTGGACAATTAAAGAACCCGTTTGTTTTACCTCCTGCCTGAGAGTGGCGTATATTGGGAGGAGAGGGAGATAACTCTTTTGCAGATACTCCACCCCATACACCTGGGGGCTGCACAAGATGGAGGCGCTGCACCATTAAGAAGAATTCGGGCTCAGCCCCAGAGAAGCCTGTCCTGTTATCCCCCATGACATCGCGGGAGACCCAGGCCCTCCTGTTACCAGCAGGTATGCACCACCAAAGTCCCTATAGCCAGAAAGAGAGTTCCCTGAGGAGGCCCAATGTGAGGTTGGGACCGGGAGGACTGGCTACACATATAGACCATGACCAAATTGATGCAAATCACCATCTGTTGAGGCAATTTATTCCATCTTGAAGCTTACCCCCTTGAGTTCAATGAAATGTAGCCCTGCTTTCCCCCCCCCCCCCCCCCTCTGGGTGATGTTACTGCTGCTACATGTGTTGTGGTGCTGTGACCTGTGAGGGTCCAGGAGAGCTGAGATGTCCACGTTGGTATGGGGACCAGGACAGGCTTTTGTGATTTATGATGTTCAGCTCAGGGTGTCAGCGAACTCCAGCTTCAAGGAGCTCCAGGATGCCCAGAGATAGATCCCACAATACTTCCATACCCCTGTCCAATACACTGCAATCTCAAACAGGAGTATATAAAACAAAGGGCTTTATTGCATGCAGTCACTGCAGTTGGTCTTTACAGTGTAGCAGATGAATGTCAGAGGATCCCAGGCCTCTGGATGGTGCGGGGCTTTCTGGTAATCTTGACGTCTCTGTTTTAATTTAAATGTTCTTGCAGCCCCCTAGGGGCTGGGGGCACGCTCATCCCGGATGGGAGAAACTCACAGCCTTTCCAGTCTCTCCCAGACTCCAGACCAGAACTGACTAACAGTTTGGCACTTCCTCTCTGAGATCTGGATGGGGAGGGCATAGTGTCTGCACCACTATTGGCTGTACACAAACACCATGTCACATCCACGCATGAGAGGGGTTCAATGCCCCTTGGAATAGCTTGTCACAGCCTGCAGCGCTATTAGGACTTATGTGACAAGGGCAGAGAGGCAATCTGGACCAGCCATGTGATAGATAGATAGATAGATAGATAGATAGATAGATAGATAGATAGATAGATAGATAGATACTGATGCAGCGGCCGTTATTCGAACACTTCACGCGTCATGTACATCGGAATCCTGATTTGAAACCGCGGGATGAATTCCAGCCTTCCCGCTCTAAGATGCGAGCGTGGCGAGAGCAGAAAAACGAATTTTAGTGTTCTAGCTTTTAAAAACATGAAATTGACCCAGTAGCACAGTAGCACAGTAGCACAGTACTGTACACATTACAATTCATCCATTTTATTGCAAACGAAGAAACAGAATCCATGAAATTCAAACAAAACATCCGCGATAAGCGCGGGTGCCTGTGGCGAATGGTTCATGCTGCGTGGGGAACAGCAGAGAACTCAAAATCGGCGCCGTGATGTGTTCGAATAACGGCCGCTGCATCAGTAGATGGATTGATAGATAGATACTATATGATATAGAGAGATTAATTTGTTACTGCAAGAACAATATTATATTAATTGTAAGAAAAATAACATATAGGAATGTTATGTGAAAAAAGTTTCTAAGACTTGCATCATAGATCAGAATATATATATATATATATATATATATATATATATATATTGTGGCAAGACGGCCTCGCGGCGGGGTCAGTAAGACGCTTGACACGCTGGGAAACTTTAAACACTAGTGGTTTATTAGCCACAACCAAAATAAGTACGGGTGCACTGTCCCTTTAAGAAACTACTTTCTTGCAAATTAAAGCCTAGTCCCGTTAGGGACACTAACTCACTTCTTGAGCCCTTACTAACAGGACAGCCAGCTAATCTGGTCATGCCCAAAACATGCTACACAAACGATAACCAATAAGCATAATAAGAATAAAGTCTTATCTGTTTTGCAGCTCCAACAGCAAACAGGAACACGGTTCCAGGGAGCAGGCTGTGTCCAGCCTCGCAGCAATCTGTATCTTTATCCTGGGTTGGGGTCCCAGCTGGTCCCAGCAGCCTAGCTCCTCGCAGCACTGGGGGACCAGAGCAGCAACAGCTGCTATGGCTTCCAAGCTGGGAGAGTTCTCTCCACCTTCCTGTGGAAAAACAAGCTCACCTTGTGTGAGCAACTTCCTGCTTTTTAAAGCACTTGTTTCACTGATAGTTCAGCCCCTGTTTAATCAGTCTTCAGCTGTGCTTTCTCTGTCTGAGGAGATTAACACTCAGTGATCTGGCTGCAGCATCTCTCCATTCACTGTCACAGCCTACTGAGTCAATGACTCTGTCACATATCCCTCTCTCTTCCAGCGAAACATTGTCCTGTGGAGCGGCCCGTGCACCATTCCCGTGCACCAGCATCTTTGTCGCCAATGTCTGACGTCGGCCCTTCCCTCCCCCTTTTTTTTTCTTGCCTTCCAATTTAGGCATTTTCTTTTTGGGGTAATTACCAGGCCATCTGGGCCTGAGGACTGGTACCTCACTATCTCCTTTAATTCAGATGCAAGACTGAAATCTTGTAAAACTATGGAGTCCTCCAAGGCTTGTTTGGCTTCGTTAAGCTGCACTCTTAAATCTGCAATCTTTAACTGTAATTTCCTTGATTTCGCAGCATCCGCTGGTATATCCACGCTAACAATTGGCTCTCGCAGCTCAGAGACTATTTCTGCCACAATCTGAATTCTCCGGTCATCATCTTTAACAATACGGAGCAATAATTCCACTAGACACGTTATAAGGGAAGTTGGTGTATTACAGTAGAGGCAACTCTTATTCGAACAAAAACCAGTGGCAATTCCCCAAAAAACCCAGGAAACACCCAGGTACATTCTGAATAAATGCCTTAAACTTTCCTTAAACTAGCCCCAGCATTTCTGCATTGATTAATGGCCTATCAGATTAACAGCGGGGGTCCCTGGCAGTCCCATTCAAACTGAATTGGAATGCCAGGGATCCCTGCTGTGTTAATCCTATGGGTCGTTAGTCAATGCAGAAATGCCTTAAACGTGCCTCAAACTAGCCCAGAACATACCCAGCACATACCCAGCACATACCCAGAATGTAACCCGGCTAGTTTACGGCAAATGTTAGAATAAACGTTGCCTCTGTACTGTACTGTAGGTATCACAAGCATCTCTTGTAGGACAGCAAGAAGGCGTTTCCTGCCTCCTTCTTCACTGGTATCTAGACAGCCGACTATAAGAATCAGCTGCTGACCTATAAATTCTTTAATCAGCATGTCTTCAATTTGTGTTATATCCGCTTTTTGTTCTTCTGTGAGAACAGCAGGGTTTTGAAGATAACTTAAGAGATAGTCTGCATAGACAGCTGGCTCTGGTAAAACATGTTCCAGTGCAGCCACTCCTTCATCATCCTTTGACTTGATCTCTTGGTGAAGCTTCTCAGTCCCATCACTGACCTGACCAGTCAGGTTTAAAACCTCTTCCTTCAGGTATATATTCTCCATTTTCACAGTCTGTATATCCCTTAGGACCGTTTCATTGGCTTTCTTCAAAGTACCCAGCTCTGCCCCTAGCGATGCTCTTGTGGCGTACAGTGTGGCCCTCAGTTCCTCATGCTGTTCTGTGGGGACATACTGGGTACTCAGCCGTTCCTGTAGCACTCGCTGCTTCTCTTTGGCTGCTTGCAGACTTGCATGTAGCTCTTGCAGCTGGCTCTGCCATAAGTGCGTTGCCTGTGTGTGCTGCTGCAGGGAGACACGTTGCATCCTCTCTGCATTCTGCAGTGCTTCCTGCACCTCTAGCTTATCCTGGATCAATTGCTTCTCCACTTTTCCTGCTTGGTGGAGCTTCTTATCACCTTTACTGATTTGATCAGTCAAGTCTGAATTTTTCTGCGTCAGACTTACATTCTCCTTCTTTACAGTCTCTAAATCCCTCAGGGCATTCTCATGGGTTTCCTTCAACATACCCAGCTCCTCCAACTCACTCCGCAAGAGATTCTCTGTTTTCTTTAATGCCGTATACTCTTGTATAGCTGGGAGTATACACCTCTGTACCTCGGCATTAGCTTCTCGCTCCCTATTCAATTGTTCCTGCAAGACATCATAATCACGCTGGCCAGTTTGGAGTGCAGAAAATAAGGCCTCTTTTCCCTGGATCAAGGATTCAGCTTCCCTTTGCTCCTCCTTTTCCTTTGCCACCGTTCCTGTGACAATTCTGCCGGTCACTCCGGTCTGCAGCACATCTCGGCGCCTTTCTGACGCATGTCCTGACAGCGCAGGTTCAAGTGGCTTGGTCACTTCCCCTGTGATTTGAGGAACAGTTTTCTTTTTCTTCTTTCTTTTTGCTTTATTAGCTCCAGAGATATCAGTGGTACTGGGCACACGCTCACTGGTATCAGCTTCCACATCTTGCTTGCACTCATAGGGCGTTGCTTGCTTTTGCAGCTGTTTGTCTTTGAAAATTTTGGGGCACACATCTTCCATGTGACCTACTTTATGACAGGCCCAGCATACTAAATTCATCTGTGGGTACGGCTCTCCTCCAGGGGCCACATACGAGACGTCGTCATCATCATCATCGTATGGCCTGAAGGGACACTGTTTTGTACGGTTATGTACATTGCAAAACTGACACTTGACGGCGGACATTTTAAAACCCCGTTTTTTTTTTTTTTTTTTTTTTTTTCACACCCGACGAGGCAGACTTTGCACAACACACGTAAGTTGTACGAGCTTTACAATCTTTGAACCTTCTGGGTTCTTCTTAGGGCAACTTCTTTGCAAAAATCCATTTTCACTTTCTTTTTTTACCAGACAGGGCAAACTTTACCTCACAGCACTTGCTAGCTGCAAATTCACTCACTTCAGCTAGTTCAGCCCCTTTTTAATCAGTCTTCAGCTGTGCTTTCTCTGTCTGAGGAGATTAACACTCAGTGATCTGGCTGCAGCATCTCTCCATTCACTGTCACAGCCTACTGAGTCAGTGACTCTGTCACAATATATATATATTATACTTCATGGGGAATTGTGATTTTAGTCCCATTCATTTGAATGAAACTGAGCTCTTCAAAAGCACTAGGGAGGGGCTTCAGCATATTAAGTACGAGCATTTTTTTTGTTTATAATGACCTCAGTAATCACAATACAAATGGTTATGTTTGACATAGTATTATATTATGTTAAATGAATAAATGTACACAGAAAAAGTGACAATTGCAATTAATAACAAGTCAAGAAATCTGCAAAACATTACATAGCTGACACACTCGCCCGAGGAAACTCGACGTTTCAGGCTGTGGCCCTTTGTCAAGCGTTTTGGCAAACTTGAGTCTCTTCGGGCGAGTGCGTGAGCTTCTTCTTTGAAGGAAGTTTCCATAGGGGGAGATTAGACTAAACCAGTCCTGATGCATATAGCATTTTCACTGACGTGCATACATATAAAGCAATATAAAAAACATGTACCTGCAAGATTTCTTATACCAGCAGATGAGTGCGCTTATCTACTTTTGTAAATGAATAAACTTAACACAATCAATATACAGGTATCCTCTATTAGAGGATTTCCCAAGTGTATTGTGATATTGTTTGAGATGAACACAATGGGGGTGTACTACAAACTGTAGATGTTCTCAATTACCCATACCTCTGCTTTTAAAAATGTGTTTCCTTAACCACTTTGCAATACTTTTCCGTGTTCTCTGGCAGTGAAAGAGTTAACACAATTTTGAATCATTAACTTTTTTAATGTGGCTCTTGTTTAACTTCGCGTGCGGCAGCTATATTTTCATTCTGTTGATTCCACATATCCAAAATATGGCTACATCTCTCAACTTGTCAAGCAAAGTATTTGAGCTATTTTTATGTGTCTCTGTAAACCAGGGATGTCCAAACCAAGGCCCGCTGGCCAAACACGGCCCGCCTCCTGATACAATCAGGCCCCTGGAACCATTCTCAAAATGTCCCAGTTTGGGCCAGAAGGAGGAGAGCAGGGCTGCCCGGCTGCATCAACACTGCATTTTACGGACTACAGATGGCGCTGAAGAGCCCTCCATAGCCACTCCTCTCAGTGTGCTGGTGTGTGCAACAAATAGTGATCTCTGATGAATCCACAGCAGAACTGGCTGCACACTATCTCAGGCTGAGAGACGCCCACTAACTTCCACATCCCTGTGGTAACTGTTACCCGTATAGTATGTAAACATTATACCCTACCCCTGTTATTCATTGTTTGGCAATATTGAAATGTTTTTCTGTCATGTCAATAAAGCTTATTTGATATGATTTGTGTGTGTGTGTGTGTGTGTGTGTGTGTGTGTGTGTGTGTGTGTGTGTGTGTGTGTGTGTGTCGCCCGGTGATGACGTCAGCTCCTGAAGCGCGCGAAAGCCACTCTGCCTCCCGCGCGAGACCAGGAAGGAGCCTGGTAAGATGGCTGCCGTGCTAAAGTTGGGTGTATGTCGGCTCCAGGCAACAACGATGTCTTACATCCAGGGGACATCTAGGTAAGGCTGGACCATATCAGCGAGTCGGGAAGTCAGTAGATTGGTACTCTGGCAGCACTCCGGTTCCTCTAGTGCAGGATGGGGGGATGTGAGTGCGGGATCCTGCATGGCATATATAGTTGTTTAATCTTTAGCAGGTCCTGTTGCTGACTCGGTTGCGCCATCTTTGGTGGGTTTTCTGGTGCTCGAGGTGCCAGCGCAGCTCCAGGTGGGTGTTGGGATGCTGGAACGGGTCGGAGAGATGTGGGGTGAAATATGGTTAGCTTCGGTGAGACCAAGTTTGGTTAAGAATCCCTCACCATCCTCAGGGCTCCGCAGTGTGTGAGCTACTCCATTTTTAATGGATAGGAGGGCGCAGGGAAACAACCACCTATACCTCACGTTGTTATCCCTGAGAAACTTAGTGATGTGTGCTAAGGCTTTTCGTTTGAGTAAAGTGGCCGGAGCTAGGTCTTGGAATATTTGTATTTTAACTCCTTCAAAGGCTAGGGAGTTATCCTCTCTGGCAAGCCTGCAAACCTCCTCTTTAGTGCAAAAATGATGAAAGCGAGCCACAATGTCTCTTGGGGGGGTCACCTTTCTGAGGTTTGCCACGGAGAGCTCTATGGCACCTGTCCAATTTGATTTCAGACTCTGGTTTATCAGGGAAAATATGTTCCAGCCAGCTATTTGTGAAATCCTCAGGGTCGAGGACACTTTCTGGGATACCCCTCAGCCTTATATTGCACCTTCTGTCTCTATTCTCANNACTCAGCATCTTCCACTTATCTTCCAGAAATTAATAATTCTGCTGTCATTCATTTTGGGAGACTTGATCCTGTGTCTGCGATGGTGGCTGTAAGTTCATCAGCATTTCTCTCTAGGGTGTCAGTATCGCTCCAACAAGTGCGGTCCACCTCCTTCCTAAGGAGCCGCAAATGCAGTCTTAATTATTTTGCATCTTGCACAAAATTCCGTGAAGTCCTTTCTCTTAACCATCTCCTCGTTACCCTTTCATCCTCCTGAGAGGGATAACGCGTGGTCCCTGTTACAACTGATCGGGAAGCTTTGAATTTCTCTGCTGTGGTTCTGCTTTCTTTTTAAATTGAGTGACCGGCTGATTTTGCTCGGGCCACCCTGCCTGCGGCATCCCTTGGATTTTTATAAGTTTTTTCTTATGTATATAGTGATCGTTGGATCTGTTGCTGTTATTAGCTTTATTATGCCGGTGGAGAGGAGCTCAGAAATCAAACTCCATCTTCTCACCGTCGCCGGCCCCCCCTCTCTACGTTTGTTTTTAAATCCAAACAATTTATAAATCCCTCTTAAAGGAGTTATCCTCCTGTAGCACAACCCCTGCTATTTCACGCAGTCTTCCATTGAATAAATTCTCTTTTCTATAGGCAAAAGTGATCTGGTATGTGGTAGAAACCAAAGAGTGCTGAAAAGTTTTGGCATGACGACCCACCTTTTCTTTCAGTTTTTTTACTTGCTTTATGCTTTATGCTTATCAGAGTTGGGCAAATCATAAATGACAACATATAAAGGAATACAGAATCTTCTTTTTTTTGCCAATTACATAGTCAAGCGAAAGGAAAACATGCTAAAACCCACATTGAGATTTGAGTAACACAGTTAAATTAAATATGAAAAGGAACAAGGCTTGATGTTATATTTAAAGATATTTTAAATGCTTCAGCGATAGAAAAAATATTCCACACATTTGAACTTGCCACTCCGTCACAAATCATGTCTTTTGCTCAATTTAAACGAGGGTCAGGGCTCTACGGATTTAAAGAATTTAATTGTCAAATACACAACGTTTCACATCAAAAGTGGTCCTTTCTCAGTGAGAAGACCACTTTTGATGGTTGAAACGTGTGTTTTGATTAATAATTCTTTAAATCCGTAGAGCCCTGAACCCTCTTTTTTTTTTTGCTTACCTTTGGGTCCTGTCATTCACAGGGACTCCCCTGGATCCCAAGAGCACCAGTACAACAAGTAATCAGTTAGCGTTTCAGTTTTTTGGTGTGTTCAGCATTTACTTGTTTTTCTGGCTTTGAGCATTGTGACAATACAAAGGAGGTGGAGGGATTACCAACATTGACTCTTGGGTATCTAGCAGAACTATCAATATGCAGACTATGGCAAAAGTATCAACAAAATAAACATGTCCAAGAATTAGGATTCAAATTGTTTAATCTGCACGACAAAAACATACAAACCCCTATAAGATCATATTGAACCCACCAAAAAATTTAATCTGATTTTAAAAAAAAATGTGTCTGTCTCTGATTTAATATCAAAGTACAAGTACATTTGTTCATTAATGCGAATCAATTCTGTTTCACAAAGATTCCAAAAGTTTACAGTTTGATCATTTTCTTATTTTCTGTACACTTCAGGAGTTACCGTACAATTAGTACAGTATATTAATGACCTTTTTCAGTAATTCATCTAAGTTGTTTATTTCTTCAAAACGGTTTAGAAGCCCCTTCTTTATCTTTTGTATGACTGAATAAACAATCAACTTACCAATCTGTTTCATAACAAAAGCTATTTGGCTGAAGTGTGATAAGCATTGGAACTATAACATTGATTATTCCATTAATTTAAACATATAGTTTTGGCAGACTCTAAAGAATGTACAATCTCATACCGGCATATACCCCGCTTTAAGTATCACTCACTTTAAGTACACTCGCGAGTAATTACAATATCGCCCAATAGGCAACGGCAGCTCACGCATGCCCTGTCAGCCATCCTGAACAGCAATCCCGGCTCCCTACCTGTATACCGGAAGCTGTGTGAAAGCGGGGAGGCTATAGAGCCTGTTACAGGTTCGTTATTGACATCGTTATGCACGTATATGATGATGCATACAGTCACACTGCATCGTATAAGTGAAAAGGTAGTGCTTCACTTAATACAATTTTCGCTTTACATCATGCTCCGTCCCCATTGCGTACGTTCTGCGGGGTATGCCCTGTACAATGCAGACTTAGCACAGTCCGTAAGAAGACATTAAAATATTATCTGTAATTATAAAGTGGAAGAATTCCCTCACTCTCACACTAAAGTGCTCATTACCTTTGCACCTTAAGTTATTCTGTAGGGGTAAGCCGTTTCTCCTCATTTATGTTGTGTTGTGGCAAAGGATGCCAACCCAATGACCGACCTCTTAGCACCATTTTTGCAGCATAGAGCTACTTATCAATGAAGACATGCCTTTATTGAAATGGAGTTTCCTTTATTAATGTTTTTACAGCCAGCAGCACCCTACAAGTAAACTTGAAAAATGTTTTGAAGATTTCAGAGTGGTTTCTTTCTTCTTTAGTGTGCCCTATCAGTAATACGATTGCTTTGGCAAGCAGATACAACACAAAGCCAAGTGCAGTGACGTTTTTGAATAACACGTTACCACTGTCACACTATTCAAAGCAGGAATTGAACCTGCGCGGGGACCAATGATTTAATAGTCCATCGCTTAACCACTCGGCATGACTACCTACAGTAGCTGGTAGTACTACTGACTACATGCTGTAGACTGAATAACAGTCACACAGATAGCTCTTGACGGATATTGGTAAACTCCAACTAATGAATGATGACCAATATGAACTAAATAACCATGAGAACATTTTTCATAAAGAGAAATACATGACTTGTTGTACACAACATTGTTTCAACAACATTATCTTGTATAAAAATGTGCTTCTATTGGGTTTTTTGAACAATGACGAGAATACTTTTTTGTTAACCACATTAATTTACGTATTGAACAGATCTGGAGGGCAAAAAAAGAAAAGGGTTAAACGGATAATGGGAATGATCTAACTTGGATGTCAGAGTTAAAAAGAGCAGAGTTGAGGCAATTGGGTCAAGATGCAGATGGATCATTACAGGACATGCTCCAAGTGGCGTAACCGTTAGAGCGACGTAACTTATAATGTCAGTATATGCTAAGCATGCGCAAGGGTCTGTGAGTTCAAGCCTCAACGAAGCAAACCATTTCTTTTTTCATCACCAATAGCATTGTTTTGAATTTATGCATGTTAAATAAAAGGCCTATGTATGTACATTGGTAAATTTATCTTTTACATTAAAACAAACATTTCCGCATTTGCTATTTTGGCGTTACATTGGAGCGCATATAACGGCAGTCATTCAATAGGTTGTCTCAAGGTGGGCAATACGATATTGGTAATGATGATGTATGATTTAAAAAAATAAAAAAAATGAGAGCTGTCCAAGCAAATTCTTTCCTTTTTTTCAAACCAAAAATACACATTGGAGCCAATGCTAACCCGTTCTTTGTGTCTAGAGTATACATATTTCCCGATGTAATATATCCTAAAAAGGCAATCTTAATGAGCATCCTGTCTATCTGGAGCTAAGTAGGGGTCGCGCTATCCCCCTTCGTAAACCAACTATTCACCTCCTCACATTCGTATCTTGCTCACCATATGTACACCCTTCTCCCCTCTCTCATAATCTGTTGTTATTACATTCCTATTCTCAGCATCTTCCACTTTATCTTCCAGAAATTTAATTCTGTCATTCATTGTGGAGACTTGATCCTGTGTCTGCGCAATGGTGGCTGTAGTTTCATCAGCATTTCTCTCTAGGGTGTCAGTTCGCTCCACAAGTGCGTCCACCTCCTTCCTAAGAGCCCATAATTCAGTCTTAAATTATTTTGCATCTTGGCACAAAACTCCTTGAAGTCCTTTCGTCTGACCATCTCCTCGTCCCTTTCATCCTCCTGAGAGGGATCACTGTCAGGGTCCATGTTATCAAGCTGAGCGGGAAGCTTTGATTTCTCTGCTGGTGTCTCTGCTTTCTTTTTAAAATATGAAGTGACCGGCTGACTTTTAGCTCGGGCCACCCTGCCTGCTGGCATCCTTGGATGTTTATAAGTTTTTCTTTATGGTTTATATAGTTAGGCATCCTTGGATGTTTATAAGTTTTTCTTTATGGTTTATATAGTTAGATCGTGGGATCTGTTGCTGTTATTAGCTTTATTAATGCCGGTGGGAGAGGAGCTCAGAAATCAAGACTCCATCTTCCTCACCGTCGCCGCCCCCTCTCTACCAGAAATCAAGACTCCATCTTCCTCACCGTCGCCGCCCCCTCTCTACGTTTTGTTTTTAAATCCAAACAAGTATAAATCCCTCTTAAGAGTTAATCCTCACTGTAGCACAACCCCATGCTATTTCACCAGTCTTCAATTGAATAAATTCTCTTATTGCTATAGGCGAGTGGATCTTGTATGTGGTAGAAACAAAGAGTGCTGAAAGAAGTTTTGCATGTACGACCACCTTTTCTTTCAGTTTATTAAATGTTTTACAGCCAGCAGCACCCTAAAATGTATAACTTGAAAAATGTTTGAAGAATTCAGAGTGTTTTCTTCTTTAGTGTGCCACATATTCCAGTAAGTAAAGATTGCTTTGCCAAGCAGATACAAACAAAAAGCAAAGTGCAGTGAAGTTTTTAATAACACGTTACCACTGTCAAAATAGTCAGCAGGATTTGAACCTGCGCGGGGAAACCCCAATGGATTTATAGTCCATCGCCTTAACCACTCGGCCATGACTACATACAGTAGCTGGTAGTACTGACTACATAGCTGGTAGTACTGAATACAGTCACACAGATAGCTCTTGAGCGGATATGGGTAACACTCACTAATGAATGATGACCAATATGAACTAAATAACCATGAGAACATTTTCATAAAGAGAAATACATGACTTGTTTGTACACATTGTTTAAACAACATTATCTTTGTAAAATGTTGCTTCTATTGGGTTTTTGAACAATGACGAGAAATACTTTTTGTTAACCACATTCAATGTACAGTATGAAACAGATCTGAGGCAGAAAAAAAGAAAAGGGGTTAAAAGGAGTAATGGGAAAATGATCTAACTTGGATGTCAGAGATTAAAAGAGCAGAGTTGGAGGGCAATTGGGGCAAGATGCAGATGGATCATTACAGGAACATGCTCCAGTGGCGTAATCGGTTAGCGCACGGTACTTATATGTCAGTATATGCTAAGCTATGCCAAGGTTGTGAGTTCAAGCCTCAACTGAAGCAAACCATTTCTTTGTTTCATCAACCAATAGCATTGTTTGAATGTATGCAATGTTAAATAAAAGGCCTATGGATGTAAATTGTAAAATGTAATCTAGCGACCTTCTGCGTCTTTCTTAATTGTCTGGAGTACAAAGGGTATGATATTATGGAATAAAATGGCCACTCCTCTTTTCTTGACAGATGCTGAACGTCTTTTTTCTCTTATAATCTGTGAAAGCCAGCTTTATTTTGATCGAGCTATTAAAGCCCTTTACATTATGTGAAATACATGTAAGCGCCATTTTTTTTCCTGGGGTTTCTTATAGTAATATTCATACCTGCTATGTCGGCTTGATGTGGTGGCTGGATATCATACATACTAGGAAGGGAGGGGGGAGGGAAAGTGTGGGGATAGGTAGACAATACATGGGAAACAACGATGGGATTGCGGCAGGGAAGGGTGGGGAGGGAAAATAAAAGGTGGGAGAAAAATAAATAATAATAAAGAAAAACACAGGACACAAGAGCTGGGAGAAAAATAAATAATAATAAAGAAAAACACAGGACACAAGAGCTAAAGAGTAGCTCCTGCGCCCAGAGGGTGGGGTGTCTGGCTCCAATTTAATTATGGGCCAGTCTCCTAAAGTGGAGATCAACCACCCTGGGTCTTGGTAACGGTCCTTCCAAACTGCTGGGATACCCCTCAGCCTTATATTGCACCTTCTGTCTCTATTCTCACCATCTTCCACTTTATCTTCCAGAACTTTAATTCTGTCATTCATTGTGCATCTTCCACTTTATCTTCCAGAACTTTAATTCTGTCATTCATTGTGGAGACTTGATCCTGTGTCTGTGCAATGGTGGCTGTAGTTTCATCAGCATTTCACTCTAGGGTGTCAGTTTGCTCCCCAAGTGCGTCCACCTCCTTCCTAAGAGCCCATAATAAAGTCTTAATTTTTTTTTGCATCTTGGCACAAAATTCCTTGAAGTCCTTTCGTCTGACCATCTCCTCGTCCCTTTCCTCCTCCTGAGAGGGATCACTGTCGGGGTCCATGTTATCAAGCTGAGC
>WSYH01010689.1:0-22601 GCA_036426205.1 Ascaphus truei | reverse complement strand
CCTCCCCACACACCATCATGCGGGAGACTCAGGAGTCCTGTAGCCAACAGGTGCACCATCAGGCATATCTACACTGTAATGGGGTCCGGTTAGACCACAGGGGCCAATGTGAGATTGGGTGGGTCAGGCCGGGCCAGAAACACCGTTACACAAGGATTCTGGGTAATGACATGCAAATGAGTACCCTAAGGGTGGGCAACATTTAGCTTCCTATAGCTTTATTTGGACTGCACAGGTTTAAAAAAAAAAAAAATGAGTTTACTTATATGTCTTACACAGTTGTTTATAGTTTATTCCAACCTCCTAAACATATACAGTCGAGACCACGACTATTCTAAAGCTTGTCTTAAACTAGCCCGGTTACATTCTGGGTATGTGCTGGGTGTAACCTGGCAAGTTTAAGGCAAGTTTAAGGCATTTCTGCATTGACTAACGACCCATAGGATTAACACAGCAGGGGTCCCTGGCAGTCCCATTGAGTTTGACTGCCAGGGACCCCCGCTGTTAATCTGATGGGCCATTAATCAATGCAGAAATGCTGGGTCTAGTTTAAACTTTATACTATTTACCATATATGTTTTGTCAATTGGACGGAGCATTGGGCACCCCTGTCTTTTGTTGCATACATTTGCCACGCCCAGTAGCACTCTTTTTGACATAAATATATATTCATGATGTGGTGGGTGAAGAAGTTTGAGCTAGCTGGGAATGTGTGTTAATCAATTTCTGACTGGTAACAGTTGTAATGGAGGAAGGTGGCACCTCCCCCCAGAGCTCACTCCTCCTCACCTTTTTAACTTGGGAGGTCTTTCACTCTGCTACAAGAACAGGACTTACTATGGTTCTTTCCCCACATACAGAGGTAAAAGGAAGGGTTCACAGTGTAGTGTAGGACCTGCATTTTTGGTTATAACCTTGACGTTTGGTATGCAGGCTTACGACGCTTTGGCAAAAGGGTTAAACTAAATAACCAAGTTTTTATTATTATTATTATTATTGAAGTATTTAAACTTTATACTATTTACCATATATATTTTGTCAATTGGACGGAGCATTAGGCACCCCTGTCTTTTGTTTTATCTAGTTTATGGCAAGTTTAAGGCATGTATCCAGCATGTAACTGGGTCTTTTTGGCGATTGCCACTGGTTTGTGTTAGAATAGTCGCAATCTCTGCTGTACAACAAAAGACAAAAATACCCAATGCTACATCCAATGTGACAAAATACATAGAGGTGCAGCCACGAGTATTAGACCACTTGTACTTGGTAAATTCTTGGAGATTCTGGGGCAGTCTCACAGTAAATGCCTCAACATTTCTGTGAGATTCTTAATGGCCCATAGGATTAACACAGCTGGGGGTCCCCGCAGTCCCATTCAAACTGAATGGGACTGCAGGGACCCCTGTTTTGTTAATCCGATGGGCCATTAAGAATCTCACAGAAATGTTGCGGCAACATTGAGGCATTTACTGTGAGACTGCCCCAGAATTTCCAAGGCAAGAGTTCTAATACTCGTGGCTGCATCTGTAGTTAAAGACATTGTAAGTATTCTCATGAGTAAGGTCATTTAGTTAAACCCTTTGGCCAAAGTGTTATAAGTCTGCAGCAACTTCACAGCATGATCAGTATGCCGGTCCTAATACTACATATGAAAATTCTCATTTACCTCAGCAGCGGAGGGAGAATTGTCTCAGTGAACCCGTCCTGCACAGGTACATGGAAAAACCTGCTACTTAAAAAGTGGGGAGGGGTGAGCATAAAGCCAGAGAGGAAGGGCCACCAACCTCCAACCAACTGATACCAGTTGAAAATGAAAATTAATGAACACACAGTCCCTGCAAGCTCTAGCCCCAGAACCAACCACATCATACTGTATATATATATATTTGTGTCAAAAGGAGGGCTATTGAGCGTGGCCAAATGTATACAACAAAAGACAAAAATACCCAATGATACATCCAATCTGACAAAATACACGAAGATTGACTTTGCCCCAGGGTGGGTGTTTATGCCTTGCGGGTGGTGGGGTGGCTGTAGAAGTTTACCCCCTTCATTACCTTAGTGGTTACAACCACTAAGGTAATGAAATGGTTCACCCCTCACGATACCCTCCCGTAAGGCATAAACGCCATCCTGCTGCAACTACCACATTCACCCAACTCCTGTACCAACAACACCACACAGGAACAGGTAAAAATACTATTAACCATAGGTGGCTAATAGCGCTTTTCTCCCCCAAAAACATTACAGTGCAATACAATACATACAACCCCTCTCCCCCCCCCCCCCCCCCAACCCCAACACATATAGTACAGTAATGTGGAAAATTACTATTATCCAGATCTGGAAATAGCGCATTTGCCCATTAAAAATAAAATATTAGCAAGACAGCATAAAGTAAATTAGAGTTGCACTTATCCCTGCCACGATAAAGACTGTCCTTGTCTTCCTCCGTGCCCTTCCATCCTGCTCGAGCAGCAATATTACTATAAAAAAACAAACTAATGGCCACTAACCCTTAGTTAGTAACCGCTATAGTAATTAAGGGGTTAACCCCCTCCCTTGGTACCCAGCCTGGAGGCCTAACCACCCTTCCTGGGGCAACTAACCCAATCCGCCACCCACTTTACCCATTGCTTGGCACAGTAAAAAACCATTCCCTCAATATGGGCATGGATTCCCACACGGACAATGAATGGGCAATCTAAAAATAAAACAGGCACAAATAAAACACATTACAGTACATAGTACATTTAAATCAAACAAGCATTTGCCAATAAAGCCATTGCTTGGCAAAGTAGTACACCATGCCCATATAATATGAGCATGGTTTGCCACTATGGCAATGAATGGGCAAGCTACAAAAAAACAAACAAACAAGTACTGAATAAAATAAATAACATTGAAATAAAATAAAGAAAATACCAATAAACCAATTGATTGGCACACTGGTACACCATGCCCATATAATATGAACATGGTTTGCTACTATGGCAGTCAATGGCCAACCTAAAAAAAAATTATCAAAAAAATTATCAAAACAATTAAATAAAAACAAGCCCCAAAAATACAAAATATAAAAATTAAATTAAAAAAAAACGTTTGCAAAAAAATGCATTGCTTGTCACTGTGCATATCTATAGCCCGAAAGGGGCATAGATAACCACATTGGCAGTCAATGGGCAAACTGAAAAAAAATACAAAAATACAACAAAAATAACATACCCTCAATGTTTTTCTTTCCTTTGATGTGTTCACCCTCTGATTCTGACTGGAGCAGGAACCTCTTATCCTCGACCCAATGCTCCTCAACAGCCGATGGTCTTCTGGTAAGTTATTTTCTTCTTTCTTCTTTATTTATAATCCAATCCAACAGGGGCGGATGTTGTCCTGTCGTCTTCTTGGATTCAAACGAGATGGGACAGTCTTTATGTAAGGCCTGTGACATCACATTTGAATGTCAAATGGTACACCCGCAATCCGATTGGCTGGATGTGATGGATGTGATTGGATGTGACAGTTTTTTTTGTAAGGATGTGACGTCATCTTAAAGTGGGGTATGTCACATCCTTTAAAAAATGGCTGCCATCATATGGTACTGCAACTAATCAGATTGGGAGATATACCATCTGATTGGTTGTACTACTATGTGACTGCTTCCTTTATTTTCAATGGATGTGGTCATCTTAAAGGGAGGGACGTCACATCATTTAAAAGAAAAATCGAAGTTGTTACAAGGTACTACAACCAATCAGATTGGGGGGGTGCCATGTGATGCCTCACATGGTATATCTCCCAATCCGATTGGTTGGAGTAACAAGTGATGGAAGCCATTTTCTTTTGGTGTCATCTGAAAGGGAGGGAAGCATAGCCTTCCTGATTGGCTGGCTTCCCTCCCTTTTGATGATGTCACTGTAATGTTGCGGACTGCAGAACAGGATACGAACCCGCAGGGCAGAGATAGGGAGTAATACACCTACCTTGGCCTGGGATCAGAAGCCTGAGATGCAGGGATTGTCAGGTACGGTTCCAGGGTTGAGGCAGGTGGCAGGCAAAGTGTAGTCAGGTCTGGTTCCGAGGTCGAGGCAGGCGGCAGGCAAAGGGTAGTCAGGTTCGGTTCCGAGGTTGAGATAGGCAGCAGACAAAAAAAAGGCAAGGCAGAGCTCAGCAGGACAAGATAACAAGTACTTTGCACGAGCAAGGTTGGATAGCAACTGCCTGCTACTTAATGAAAGTTCAAAGTGAGTCTTACTTAATGTGAGGGAAGGGATTGCTAGGAGGCAAGATGGCCATGGTAGCTTTGGAGAAGGTGATGTCACTTCCTGTAAGCATTTATCCTGCATGTTCAGATAGATCCCTTATAGTCACTTCATTTTAAAAAAAAGAATCTGTCACGGTACACCAGCCAATCAGATTGGCAGTATACCGTTTGATACTCAAATGTGACATCACAGTCCTTATATAAGGCATGTCCCGTCTCATTTGATGCTAAGAAGCCGATTGGACAACATCCGGCCCCGTTGGATTACAAGTAAAGAAGATAGAAGGAAAGAAGAGAAAGAAGAAAAGAATGAAAGAATAAGAAAAGAATGGAGAACATACAGCGGAGATGACTCTTCAATCATGATATGATCATGGACTTCTTTGTATTAGCTTTAGAGGAGCATTCCGTCATAGGTCAAGAGTTGGTGCTCGCATAAGATGGAGGTGAAGACATCAAGGGTAAGAAAGGCATGGATTGTATTTATTTAATTGTGGATTTTTGGGTGGGGGATGCCCATTGACTGCCAATGTGTTTATTTATGCCTTTTCATGGGTATAGCTAAGCACATTGACAAGCAATGCATATTTAGGCATTTTTTTTTTTATTGACATTTTAGCGCCATTTTGAGGTAGTAGCAGTACATGTGGTCCCAGTTCTCTGGAACCACCATTTTAAAAGCACAAATTCAAGCACCACGCAGTCTCCTTGAGAGCAAAACCACCATCTGTGAGGACTTGTGAGACAGGTGTGACCCACTTTTCTTCAGTAAGGGGCCACGGAAAGTAAAACACCATTCTTTTTGTTGAGTACCACGCACCCTGGGGTAGCCTCGGTGAACACCTCACGAACCGTTACCGCAATAGTCCTGTTATTGCTGGGTGCACAGGGGTCTCCGATCTCACCTCAGTTTCCCTGTCCCCTTGATGCTAACTTTGTTGGGGAGTACAGAAGGTATCCATGCTCCCTGGTCCATAGCCCCCAGGGGGTCGCCCCAACTGCAGTGCCAGGATGGGCCTGCAGGCTACCTGGTGTAGCTTCAAGGACCCGTTATTCCCCATCCTTTTCTGGATTATCTGATAGGCAGGGTATCCACCCTCCCTGGCACATAGCCACCAAGGAGTCGCCCCAAATCCTATTTAGTGGCATGTATGTGGATATCCACGCTCCCTGGCACATAGCCACCAGGGGGCGCCCCACATAGAAAAGGTCCTTTTTAGGGTAACCCCCTCCCTGGGGAAGCTTCAGCGAGAGATTCCCTCTCTGGAGAGTCTGCCTGCTCCTGCAAAAGTCCCAAACACTGCTGCATGGTTCAATGTCCCTGGAAAACTGTCCCGTTGTAAAAACCTGTGATGTCCTGGGGAGAAGTTCATCTCAGCAGCACCTCCAAATGTAAACCTTTTTATCATACACCCCCTAGAGTAGATGGGGGGTATGCTCCTTGCTGGTTACCTCAAGCGGTCTGGGTGCTGCAACCTGCTGGCAACAGGAGCGCTGAGGGCTCTGTGATGGTGTGGGGAGAGCCAGGATAGGAAACAGGGGGACAGATTACCTTTATCTCTCATGGTGCACAGTGAGGATCTCCTGATGATATTCAGGGGATGAACCCCCACTGACACTCCTTCATAACCAGAGACATGTATCCACACAGCAATGTATTTCTGTATTTTATTTAACCATCTGCTCCAGCTCAGAGAATACACAGTCCTGTACTTCCATAACTGCATACATGTCTTTTAGAACAGATCCCTGTCTAACTCGTAGATTTCCCTCCCCATCCCCATCCCAGGCATGGAAGGAGAAGAGAGAGACTTTCTTTGCCTGTCTGACTTCTTCTTCATATCTTCTCTAACTGAACTAACTGATTTAGGAGGCATGTCCCAATTTGAACATCCTTGGGGAGTGTCTCTAACTCTGACTCATTACAAGCCAGAGCCGGATACAGATTGGCCCACACACCGCGGGGGCGTTCCAACCAATATCCACCCCTTAGATAGACAGTCTCAGAATTGCCAGGCCTGCCCTCGAATATTGATACAACATTCAAGGCTGAAATACACATAAAGGCCTAATAATGGATTTAACCTTTCCACTGCCTGCACTGACAGGACTGACAAAGGAAAGGCCCAGAAATAGAAGTAACTGCCGGGAGGCTATGTTACACATACAATCAGTGAATATGTGTGAATAGTAACACATAGATGCAATCAATACGCAGATAACTAATACAATACTAAAATAAAAGAAAAAAGTAAAATGTATAGAACCAATCCTTAAGATAAAGTCCATAAAAGTGTTGAATAGTTGTTTCCAGTTGAAGGGGGTTTTCAAGGCTGCTCTCAAAAGGATGAACCACATCCAGTTTGGACATGGGGGGAAAAAAAGAGAGAACGCACGCCCCATAGCTTAAGAAGATAACATTTATTGGAAAGGGAAGGGAAGGAGGGAAGGAGGGGAGGAATCGCACACACAAGAGTCAATTTATATTGATTTTCACAAATGCCTACATTTTATTGACTCTTGTGAGTGCGATTCCTCCCCCAAATAGAACAGTTGGCACTCCTTAGGTGCTGATAGGCTGTAGGTGCTTGCCCCATATGGATATTATAGACATACGTTACCGTTCCAAGGTCTGGTAAAGCAAGAGACAGCACTCAATTGTAGAAAACTTCACAAGTTTATACACACACACTATATTAAAAGTTACAATCCTGTATATGTTGCTAACTGGCTTAAAATCTGGTTCTAATCGCTACTGTAGGAGACAGAAAGTAAATGGTACAGACAGCACAACGTCCGTGATATACAATAAGCACAGCACTAGAAGGAGGTGCAACGGGAACAATCAAGGGACGCCTATTCCCTCTGAAAATAGTAACAAAAAAAAAGAGGAACGTTCCCAGCACTCAAGCAAGATATAAAAGCTATCCAAGTAAAAAAGGAGAATCTATACTGATATATCAGATAGTATACAATATAACCAGTGCAAAAACGCATCACATACAACATTACTGTACTGGCAATCGCTTATACTGTTTTTCCAGTCTTCTGTATATTCTTATAAGCAATTGTCAGTACTGTATTGTTATTCGTGATGTGTTTTTGCACTAGTTATTTTGTATACTATTATCAGACATACCTGATACAAAGAAACAGCTCCTGCTCAGCCTATAATATAAAGTACCAGGTGTACAAAACAAGTAGGATGGTTCTGTTACCTCCTCACAGCATGTCTTCTCAATAAAGGATATATATTTTTTCTATCAATTTGGACCCCGACTCCCCTTTGGCTGTGTGCTGCTCTTCTATGACAACTACACTATAATATACATAGTGATGGTGGATTAATGTGCATGCAGGGAAAAGGTAATCAAAAACAAGGACGAACCGGCTCTGCAGTGTTGCACTTGTGATTTAGGTATATGAATGAGTTGAAATTTAAATCTTTAATAGGCGAATAATTAAAAAATATTAAGTGAATATGAAGAAATAATTGACTATATAATATATATATATTGTTGTATATATGTGTATATATACAGTGTTCGACAAACCTATACATTTGCTCGCCCCGGGCGAGTGGATTTAACCCCCGGGCGAGTAAATATTGGCCCAAGCAGCACACGTTTGGTACACGTTTGGTACTAGGTGGCGAGTAGATTTTTTGGTGATTTGGGGTTAACCAGGCTTAGATGCAGATCTGCAGAGTAATAAACAGCTTCTAATAGCCCAGAATAGCTTGTTGATTCAACAAAAATCAGCAGCTACAAATGTAGCAAATACACACTGAAGTATAGGTACATTTGAAACTAAGTAGCCAGGAATTCCTCCCCAGAAAGTTATTACCTTTATAGAAGCGCTACACTAGTAAGCAGAGTGCTCGTTCTAAGCTCAGGCTAATGGTATATTTTACAGTTTAAACAAAAAGCTGGAATGGGTACTCTGCCTCCGCGTCGCTAGCAGTAAATGCCGGGGATCGTGCGCATGGCCTCTGTAAGTTCCCTTACCTTGTCTCTGGCGGCTTCTGGCGATGCATCGCCATGGCAACTCGCAGGGTCACATGACGCCACATTGCCATGGTGTCAGAATGCAGGAGACAAGGTATGGGGGGGAAGAGGGGGGGCGAGCAGTAGGGGAGAGCAGGCAGGGGGGCGCAGAGGAAAAAGTTTATGCACCCCTGAGCTAAGGTACGGAAAAAGTATGGTATTAAAACGGAATCCCCAAACACTAGAAGCGGACTGCCTCAGACTAAAGTGGATGTCTTGATGACATCCATGTGGCCTGATGCACGTTTCGCGTCGCTCTGATGCTTTTCGTAGGTCTATTATCTGATATATCAGTAAAGATTCTCCTTTTTGACATCTTTTCTATATCATGCTGCTTGAGTGCTGGGAACTTCCCCTCTTTTTTTTGTTTCTTCTATTTCACAGATCCGCTGCACCATGGTGAAGGACTTAGGCCCCAGCGTGTATAGGCAGTAATTAGCAGGCGTGTGTAATGAGCCTGTCCCTTCACTGACACACATACCTGTCATTCCCTGCGGGGACCCCACCGGTGTGGAGGGGTTTGAGGAGAAGTTAGTGCTGGAATGGTCTGGGGAATAGATCTGGAAATAAAGTGCAGGGTTAGCACGCAAAGCTCACCGGGATCGTTAGGGAGCGCCAACGTGACTGTACACTGCACTGTATAACAATGGTGAGTATCTGTATACACTGATGGTGAACACACAGCACTGTATAATGATGACGAGTATCTCTACACGCTGATAATTAAAACACTGCTCTGCATAAGGATGCCAAGTATCTCTATACATTAATAAGGAACGCACTGCTCTGTATAACGATGCCGAGTATCTCTATACACTAATAAGGAACACAGTGCTATACAAGGAATAGGGAGATAGGGTGGGGGGGGAGTTGGGAGATGGGGGGGGGGGGGGGGGGGGGGGGGGGGGGGGGGGGGGGTATACAGTGTTCGACAAATCCATTAAAATACAGGCCCGTGGCGACTGGATTTGACCCCGTGGCGACCTCCTCATGGCCGACACCAAGCAGGGCGGGATTGTGAACGGGACTATGTGACGAGTAGATTTTTTGGTTCGGCGAGTAGATTTTTGGGTGATTTTTCAACCACTGTGTGTGTATATATATATATATATATATTATATATGCAAATATAGCTGTATGCTCATCTGCAGGTCTGCAACCCCGCCTTTCCCCATTATCACCCAGCATACAGCACTTCCACTGCAGCAAGGGATTCTGGGAAATGACATGCAAATGAGCACACAGTGTCACTTTTTGCCTCAATAACCATTTTTAACATGGTTCCCTAATATATATATTTAGGCACTGCACGGTGTATTTGTGTCTTTGGATGTAGCACTGGGCTCTGTCTGTGTTTCATGTTCTGTCTCTGGTTTTAAAAAACTATCATGGGCCCACATAATGGGAATGCAAACACTACCTGCTGTTCGGGCATACACCTTCCAGGGCAGAGCAGCTGTTGTGTACAATCAACACAAAACGCCTGAATATCTAGCACTGCACAATAACTCCCTCTGCCAAGGCCCTAATCAGCAAACGTCATACTTACCCATACTGGTGAAAATACTCGTGGTTACCGACATCAGCAGTAATCGACACGGGGCCTCCATTTAATGCGTTCCACGGCTTGTGTGCACCTGTGTCAGAAGAAGAGACTGTTGGGAAGGTTGTGTGCGTGTGCGTGTGTATGTGTGTGCGTGTGTATGGGTGTGTGCGTCTGTATGTGTGTGTGTCTGTATGTATGTGTGTGTGGATGTGTGTGTGTGTGTGTGTGTATGTATGGGTGTGCGTCTGTGTGTGTGTGTACGTGTGTATAACGGTCATATTTTATTAAAATGAAAACCCTGTTGTGTTACCTGGGACAGCAGGTTACGCGCGCCCCCCGTTCTGTATATCCCATCACATTAATGGGCCACAACGCAGATTTCTTTTAGCATTACCAAGCAGCGTCACACAGTCTGTACCGTCTTCCTCAAGCAGGTAACACCACGGCCGTCGCGGGTCATGAGTACCGCGCAGAGTACCGCACAGAGTACCGCGCAGTGTACCGCGCAGAGTACCGCCAGAGTACCGCGCAGAGTACCGCGCAGTGTACCGCGCAGAGTACCGCGCAGTGTACCGCACAGAGTACCGCGCAGTGTACCGCGCAGAGTACCGCGCAGTGTACCGCGCAGTGTACCGCGCAGAGTACCGCGCAGAGTACCGCGCAGAGTACCGCGTAGAGTACCGCGCAGTGTACCGAGGCGTCCGTGTGCTAGAGGGGGAGACGAGAGAAAGTACGGGCACCAGATTTATCGGAGAGAAGGAATCCCACTAACAAGACACTGGCGCTTTTCTTTTCAATACATCTGGGTTTATTCTTTTGCACTGGTCTTGCACATCCCTAGTACTGACGGCCATTTTATTTCCCCCGCAGAAAACGCTGTCTGAGGGTGACTCATAGATCATTTTTGGAAACAATAGGGGCAATTTGTTCTTTAAGAGCTTGGTGGTTTTCTCCCGAAGGAGCCCGTATCGTGGAACTGGCCGGCGCGGGGCGCGTCTCTTCTGCCTGGTAACCCGATGCCCTCTCCCCCTGCAGGTCCTTTATACCGGACGAGCACATGGTGTGGTGCCCGGAGCAGCTCCTGCAGTGCGTCCTGGCACATATACACTACATGCCCGACCACTGGCAGGGTCACGCGCACAAGTTAGAGACGCGCAACGAGCTGTCACAGCTCTTCCAGTACAAAGCGGTAAGAGAACTCGCCCACAGCGCCAGTGCGGGCGCCTGCGGGGGGACTGGACGGGTTGCGAGAGCTGCCGCGGAATGCGTTGGGCTCGGGGTTAGAATGCAAGGACTGGATTTCAGCCTCAGGATAAGATGGAGTCGTATATATACTGCATGCTGCTTTTTAATAGACCGGGTGAGATTATACCTGCTGAAGGGCCCCTCTGGTGACTGAAACGTGGACAATGGTGGTTGATCCTTCAAGATTGAGGCCGGTATCTTTGTTCCAGTGATAAGTTATTCTTCAGACAGAGAGTATATTACAGAGGTACAGGTTCAGCGGGAAGAACCAATCAGCATGCTGCTATTTCCTAGCCCCGATCTCTCTGCCTCAGCACAACCTTTACCCCCTTTTCTTATATCCAGCTATACTGTACGTGGCAGGTACTGCTTTCTCTCACGACACCCAGATTATACACAGCAATAATATTAATGGACAATAAGAAAACATGTTTATGTCTTAAGCTGGTTTCCCTTTGAGCCGGGGGGGGGGGGGGGCGCGAGATTTTCTGGGCGCGGCGCTTCCAGAGGCCGCACGCTCTTCCCCAAATCATTTTAATGAAATGCCGGGGGGAGCGCGCAAAGCCGGTGTAAGTTCCCTTACCGCGTCTCCGGCGGCTTCTGGCGACACGTCGCCATGGCAACGCGGCGGCAAATTACGTCAGAAACACCGGAGATAAGGTAAGGAGGGGACGTGCGCAGGGGGAGAGCGCAGGCAGGGGGGGGGGCAGAGGAAAACGTCTGCGCACCCCTGATTTAGACATTCATGGCAGAACAATGTCTCCGTATATTTGTATCTCCAGACGTCCTTGTGAGACGTCTTCTCAGAGCATCCATCTCCGCTCCGACAAACCTCCCTTATTCCAGGCTGATTCATTCATTACTACCAGTGTCCAACACCGTTACTATCCTACACATAGTCCTACTTTCTGAGGATGCCCTTTCCATTCTGATTTAACCGTCTTAACCCCTCACATGCCAGACTCCCGAGCTGCACAATTTCAGCGCAACGCAAACATCCTAATTGTAATGAGCGCGTTTTATACACAGAGACACGGTGGACTCACACGAGACGTCCCTACATATCGCTGCGTGTAGGGTCTCTCTTGTGATAAGTAGCAAAGTAACTATTCACATCACGCAGGAGAATAGTTACACGCACAGGGTCAATGGTCTTGTCTGCCCTCCCACATTGTACTGTGCTGGGGAATATGTAGGTGCCATACAAATACAATATAATGTTGATGAGTGACCCGGGAGTCTCGGGAGACCCGGGGGACTCAGGAGACCCTGGAGTCTCGAGAGATCCGGGAGTCTCGAGAGATCCGGGAGTCTCGAGAGATCTGGGAGTCTCGGGAGACCCGGGAGTCTCGAGAGACAAGGGAGACTCAAGATACTCGAGAGACCCGGGAGACACGCTTGGGACTCGAGAGATACGAGTCTCGAGAGACCCGGGAGACACACCAGGGACACGAGAGAACCGGGAGACAAACGAGAGACCCGAGACCGGAAGCCACACCGGGACACGAGATGTATATAGGGCGTTTCTGACGTTACTGTTTGGATATTATAACCTGCTGTGGCTAGGTGATATATATATGACCTGTCTCACTCTTGGGCAAGCGGTTTGTGCTGATGGACACCGTGCGGGATTGCAATACCAGTGATCCATCAATATTTCTATGTACAAAAAATAGGGATACACACCCCTTCCTCCCCGTTCCACTCTCCAGAAGGATGGAGAGAAGGGGGCGTCAGAGGGACGGAGAGAAGGGGCATCAGGGGGACGGGGAGAAGGGGCGTCAGAGGGACGGAGAGAAGGGGCATCAGGGGGACGGGGAGAAGGGGCGTCAGAGGGACGGAGAGAAGGGGCGTCAGGGGGACGGGGAGAAGGGGCGTCAGAGGGACGGAGAGAAGGGGCTATATATATATACAGTGGTTGACAAATCACCAAAAAATCTACTCGCCACACAAAAAAATCTACTCGCCACCTAATACCAAACGTGTGCTGCTTGGGCCAATATTTACTCGCCCAGGGGTTAAATCCACTCGCCCGGGGCGAGCAAATGTATAGGTTTGTCGAACACTGTATATATACATATATATATATACATACATACATACATACATTCATATTACTGTATATTTGCTGATTACAATCCTTGTTAACCAGAAAGGTCTTACTGCTACTTTAAAAAAAATCGTGCTGCCATCTAAAATATTCCACTGTAAATGACCAGTCTCTTACAAAAAACTTCAAACAGAAAATGTGTGTTTAATTGAATCCATGTTATCATATTTTACAATAAAATAATTGTCTGGGCTGCATTTCTGTGTTTTTCTGAGGAGAAGAACTAAAACTTAGAGCATCAATATCTTATGAGGAGACTGATATAAAGAAGCTTATCCTGAGTTAAAATCAGCTCAAGAGCACAGTTGGTAGTGAAGTATTTTTTTCGGCATAACAGAAAAGTCATTGTATGAACGAACAGGTGGGATTTTCACTATCACTGTGCTAACAGCAGGAAACCTTTTTTTAGTGTTCATACATAATACTTGCTAGTAGTAAAGTCCTTTGTGAGAAATAGTGTGACATCTCAATTGAGTTGAACTTTAAGTACTTCAAAGTGAGGGCTGTGCTACATAAAAGAAAAAATGTAGAAATATATTACTTGTTAGCAGGTGGGATCACATCCTTATAGCTTAATCAGATGAATTGCACATTCTCTCAATAAACTATCTTAAATAAAGCATTTCTGCTTCAAACTTTAAAAAAATGGTTGTATTTTGAATCAATAAATGAATTACATGATATTATCAAATAATGTAGTAAATGATTGATTAACACTTATATATAACAGATTTATCATGTACAATAACTGGTTGGAATAAAGAAAGCAGATACATAACTGAAGCAAAGAGCTTTTTATTCAACTAATTTGTTATACAAAATTGTTAACCATATTTTAGTTAGAATAATAGACATACTGTTAATTTGGAAATTATAAACAGGCACATTATGCTTCTATTACTAATTCATAATTACAGTTGTCTAACCTTTTCAAGCAACAGACATTTGTACCTGTTTATTTTTTCATAAAAAGATATACTTCTGCTTTTATATGGTATTATTTTGGTATGAATCAATAGCCGGAAGCACAAGCTGAAATGAACACAAAACATGTATTTTATTATTCAAAAATGTCCACAACAAATTAAGCTTCTTTCAGCATACTGTATGAAGAACTAAAGAAACAATCCATATCATATATTCAGCACTATTTGTCTGAACTGTATAAATACAGCCATTGATAGCTGGGCTGAAACTGTAACAGGCTCATTCAGCTTTCTGGTACTCGCAGCGGTTGTGTGCAGAGTGGGAGAGAGGAACTCCCAATAATTTGGTGGTAAAATGGTTATGGTTTTGATGTGGGAGGGTATTTAGTAGTGTGGGAGAGTGTTTACCTTCAGAAGCTGAGCATGGCCGAAGAGGAGCTGGCCATACATACATAAGTTTTTCAGAGGCTCTGGGAGCTGTAGCAGCATTACTGTGCTGATTGACTGTGTGCCCATGGAAAAGGGGGCATAGTTTTAGCCTCCATGGCAATGGAGGACACCGAGATGCAGAAGGAGGCCCGGGACACGGAAGCAAGTGATGGGGCAGGCCGGAGCAGATCTGCAGTTGAAAGGAAGTGAAATGAAGTAGGGGAGAGGTGTCTTAAGGACTGGAAGTTCTTAAGGAGCTTGGCAGCAAGGCCTGGCAAGGATTTATTCATTTATAAAATGTTTTACCAGGAAGTAATACCTTGAGGGTTACCTCTTGTTTTCAAGTATGTCCTGGGCATAGAGTTAAGATGATAAATAATACGTGGTTACAAATACAGTTACATAAGTGAACAGGGTATACATTATATACAAGACATTGCATGCACAGTTAAAGATAATATATATTAAAGGTGTATCTAACAATTACAGACCAGATTCAAATGTGAGACAGCTTTAGTTTTGAAAGAACTTAAACTGGTGGTGGCTGTTAGAGTCTCCGGTAGGTTGTTCCAGTTTTGGGGTGCACGGTAAGAGGAGGAGCGACCAGCTTCTTTGTCGAGCCTTCCGACCAGGAACAGTCTTTTGGAGTCAGATCTCAGATGATAAGTGCTGCATTTGGTAGGGATGAGGAGCTGGTTCAGATAGATGGGTAGCTTGCCCAGAAAGTATTTGAAGGCAAGGCAGGAAAGATGAACTTTGCGCCTAGACTCAAGTGATGACCAATCTAGTTCTTTAAGTATTTCGCAGTGATGTGTGTTGTAGTTGCATTGGAGAACAAAATGGCATATTGAAATGTAGAGGGTGTCAAATTTTCTAAGGTGGGCCCATAGTCAATAATTGGCATTAGCATCTGCTGTGCGATATGCTTTCTGACCGGCAGACTTAGGGAGGTGTGGGGCTAAGAAGACCCAAGAGGAGGTGGGAAAAGGGGAATTTATCTAGGCCCCCAGGTTGTTTACCCAAAGACTAATAGACAAAGGAATCACTCATGAAGAAGCAGGTCCAGGAGCAGAGCATGGGGTCAAGGCAAAAAAAATGTGCCTAGACTAGTGGGGTAAGAAAATGTTTCCCTTATTATATGGATGGAGGGGGAGAAGGCTCAACTGGTTGCGGCATAACTGGAGTGGTGGTGACCTAGTCAACAAAATCTCAAAATTAGAAACCAAGTGGATCCACAAATTAAAAACATTGGTGCCATTTGGACACAATGTGGATATAGATTTGCGGGCTTTTCTTGTTAAATATTATTAGTCCCAGCAGGGCCTCATAATACTGTAACTTAGATCCGTTTGCCTTTTCCTGTACTTTTCCTGTTCCTTTTATTCATGTAATTAACATTTAATATTCTTTACCTTTATTTTTATTGTTTTATATTATATAGAATTATGATTGATGTACATTTCGAATTCTTCATTTAATCTTTTAGTAGTGCATTGAGTTTTTATAATATTTTTATTACTATTTGTTTATTAACTATTAAGGTGTTTTATTAATCTGCTTGGTATTAGACATGGCGTGCCCTTCCACCCATCCAGAACGTCCACAATATACATATAACAATTTGATCTTTCAAGCAATTGCATTCCAGGACGATAAGAAAGCAACTGTACGTGAAATATATGATTATATTAGCGGAAAATACAATTACAACAAGGAAGCTACTCATCCCAACAAATGAAAAAATGCAATTGGACAAAACGTAACTATTCATGAATGCTTTATTCGAACAAGCCCACATCCTGGACAGAGAAACAGTTGTTGGAAAGTAAATGAATTGTGGCAGTGTCGGTTGGATCATGGCACCTATCCGAAGACAAATACATTATTCAACACTTATCAAATGACAAATCCTCCTGGCCAGAGTGGTGTCTCCTCGGAGGCTGCAGCACAGTGACCCACACAGTATTATTTGGAAGACGGAGCTAACTACTATGGAAACATTCCAAACTTCCTACAAGAATACCAGTGTGCAGGGGGATACATTAGCCAAACTCCATACATGGCTCAGCCTGTGTACTGTGCAGAAAACAATGATGGTCAACCAAACAACGGGATGAGCGACAATTATATGCATCGCAATGCAATGATGACATCAAGTATGTACGTACACGATATGCCTGCGTGGAACTCTGGATACCACTAAGGACAGTGTTGAGTTCTTTCAATAAGGTATATGTCATGTACTTTAACTTTAACATTATTGTGAATGACTTTATTTACAATGAACCTGTAATCTGCATAATCTAAATAACGGGTATATATAAACGGATACAATCTGCAAATTGTGGTATAGCAGATATACCCTGCTCAAGCGAATGGAGAGGGACTGATAAACCAAACAGTATGGAGGAGGGGTGGTGCTCACAGGGAATAGATAATAGACTGAGTTAGAGGACAGAAAGAATCCCTATATTATGGCACTAAAGAAATACACCCTAGTTAAAACTTAATATTTATTGTATAATCTTAAAATAAAACTGTTTGGAGTAACCATAAATGCAGGACAAAAAGTTAAATAAAATAATTAAAAGACCGGAGAGGTGGGGTGGTACATAGGGTAATTATACAAAAACCCTATTGTCAGTCTATTTAACCCTATAATGGTCTATAAGTGTAAGAAAAGTGTCACTCAGGTAAGTATAGTGAGGATATTGTTATATCACTAATCCCTTATAATCAAATCCTAAATAAAGGCTGAATGGGAATAACTATAAACTTACAAGGAGTAAGAGGAGGGATAAATGAATCCTAGCTTTATAGATGGATATCTATGTCTAGAGCAATCATGTAAATAGCCCTAGCTGTATCTAAGTAGCTAACCTCTTACAAAGTGAACATGAACACAAACACTTTAATAGAACAAACTGACACTAAAGTCTGGGCGATCTTGCTGCCCACGAATGCAGTCTACGAAGCATCCAGACGGTACACAGACCCACACCTCTCCGATGAGCCGACGTCACGTGATGATGACATCAGACGTACCCAGGGTAGGATTTGATTTATATATAATTACCCTATGTACCACCCCACCTCTCCCGTCTTTTAATTATTTTATTTAACTTTTTGTCCTGCATTTATGGTTACCCCAAACAGTTTTATTTTAAGATTATACAATAAATATTAAGTTTTAACTAGGGTGTATTTCTTTAGTGCCACAATATAGGGATTCTTTCTGTCCTCTCACTCATTCTAATCTAAATAACGCTTTCGCTAACATGCACAGACACCATAATGTGACCGATGTTAAGTTAGCGACAATATCATACTAACTGTAAGCAATGTATTATTGTACATAAATGATATATTCTCTCATTCAATATGTGCATAATTAACATATGCACAGTGCACAAATAACACTGAAATAGCAGATCGATGTGTTGTACTACAATAGATATTTAAATGTTCATAATATTGAAGTTTTATCATAATGTCAAGTGTTTACGTGCTAATGTAGACACAACACAATGACAATATGCCTGATTACGCCCATCTGACATGCGCGCACAACTTCACTATTGGCCGGACATTATGCTGATCAACATGATAGAGGCTGCTAGTCAGCGACATACGAGAATAAATGTATTAGTGCAATGCAAACAACATTTTTACATGATGCCAAAATATTTCCTGAAGTATACATTATGCATTAACGCTGATGTGCGCTAATTTAGATGAGCAATATTTTCTATGTGTGACGTTTGCGCTTGCAGATATAATTCAACATTTGGAGCCTGAATGGTCCCTATATATGTGATGTGCGGTTTGCTGATGGACCTGCAGCAATGAATTTAAACAATATGTTGTGACTGGGAATTTTACCATCTCTATTGAAGGGCTGTTGCTGCTCGCATGCAGAGTCTATCTCCGTGAGCAGCGTATCGATGGTATAGCTGTTTTATGTTTAACTTGGATACGCAATACAAAGATTGATACTGCGCATGCGCGAGGATTGGATCTCTTCAATCGCGCTACTACGATGTCATCTCTAATGAGGGCTATGCGGCTATATCTTTGCAAGATGGCTGTGGCATCTGGTGGTCTGTGATGCACATGTGCGAGACTTGGATCACTGCTATCGCGGGATAATATGACGTCATCATGCCGTCCCCCACAAGGAGAGTAACATCAATTATAGCAAACAGAGCACATATAAAAAAATAAACAGCGCCACCTAGTTGGAACCTAGTACAACATATATGAGATGCACACATGGCAATCAATACTGATTTAATATGCACCTTTATGGGATGATTTTTGGCGCGAAAACGTCATCAAACATAGCCCTATTTAACCGGACTTGCTCCAAGCCTCCAGTACCACCCTAGAAGAAGCCTTAGCGGGCGAAACACGTTGGTGGGACTCTCACGCTGCTGGCCATGCCTGCTAGCACTTTATTTGGACCTTATATTTCTGTTGTTTACCCCTGGAAGTTACTCTTGGATCGTGGCTTTGTCTACCAGAGACTGCAGTGTCATACTATCACAGGAGCTGAGTATCTTCCTATTAAAGCTGCAGTTCCATCTTTTTTTTTTTACATTTATTTTTTTACTTCAATAGTTTTATGTGTGCAATCTCTAATTACCTAAAGAACAGTATAGCTGCAGCTCAATTCGTTTTCCATGTATTGATAGGTCGAAATTTGGTGACATATTAAAAGCTGGCATTTGTTTATAATCTGCTTGACTGGCAGTGGAAGCTCATGAATATTCATGAGCACTGCTGCATTGACAAGTGCTAGAGGGAGGGCAGGGCTGACAAAGGGGTGTGCCAGGGTTTGTGACAGGACAAGAAGGGGCAGTGCCTTAGCAAATGGCTGTTAAAATAGAATACAAGAAAATTGGTCTTTCAAAGTTGTTTTTTTAAAAACAGAAAATGCTAAAAGTATTTTTTCTTACTACAGAACTGATTTATTAAAAAAAAACAAACATGCAGGATATTGACTGAACTGCAGCTTTAATATGTATTGGGGGGGGTTTAATATGTATTGGGGATTGGTGTATTTTTTAGATGTATTCGGGTGGTGGGAGTCGTTTTAAATGTATTGAGGGGGTGCTTTAAAAAATGTTTTGGGGCAGCAGGGGTCTTTTTAAAATGTATTGGGGTGGCGGGGGTCTTTTTAAAATGTATTAGGGCAGCAGGGGTCTTTTTAAAATTTACTGGGGCGGCATGGGTCTTTTTAAAATGTATTGGTGCAGCGGGTAGTCTTTTTTAAATGTATTGGAGCGGTGATGGGTCTTTTTAAAATGTATTGTATCCACCCAGTCAGTCACCCACCCCCTCACCCTGTTTCTGTCACCCACCCCCTCACACTGTCTCTGTCACCCACCCCCTCACCCTGTTTCTGTCACCCACCCCTCACACTGTCTCTGTCACCCACCCCCTCATCCTGTCTCTGTCACCCACCCCTGACCCTGTTTCTGTCACCCACCCCCTCACCCTGTCCCCCTCACCCAGTCCCCCTCACCCTGTCCCCCTCACCCTGTCATCCTCACCCTGTCCCTGTCACCCGGTAACCCTCATCCTTTCACTCTGTCACCCTCACCCTGTCACCCTCATCCTGTCACCCTCATCCTGTCACCCTCACCCTGTCCCCCTCACCCAGTCACCCAGTCACCCTGTCTGTCATCCTGTCACCGTCACCCTGTCACCCTCACCCTGTCACCCTCATCTGTCACCCTCACCCTGTCACCTTCACCCTGTCACCTTCCCACCTCACCCAGTCACCCAGTCTGTCACCCAGTCTATCAACCTGTCACCGTCACCCTGTCACCGTCACCCTGTCACCGTCACCCTGTCAACCTCCCCCTGTCACCCTCACCCAGTCACCCACACCCAGTCACCCCTCACCCTGTCCCCCTCACCCAGTCACCCAGTCACCCTGTCTGTCACCCTGTCTGTCATCCTGTCACCCTCACCCTGTCACCCTCACCCAGTCACCCACACCCAGTCACCCTCACCCTGTCCCCCTCACCCAGTCACCCAGTCACCCTGTCTGTCACCCTGTCTGTCATCCTGTCACCGTCACCCTGTCACTGTCACCCTATCACCCTCACCCTGTCACCCTCACCCTGTCACCCTCACCCTGTCACCTTCACCCTGTCACCTTCACCCTCACACAGTAACCCAGTCTGTCACCCAGTCTGTCACCCTGTCACCATCACCCTGTCACTATCACCCTGTCTGTCACCCTCACCTTGTCACCCCGTCTCCCTCATTGTAATACTAATTAAAGAAATTCAGTGAAAATATGAATGACAGAAGGAATCAAATTAATATAAATTCTAACATACTGACAGAAATATATGGAGAGAACAGAATATTATGATAAATTATACTAAAAGATTACCTTTAAAGTAGCAGACTAGCAGATTATGATTCATTGAATTGCTGCAATGTATCATGTATTAGAGCGAATTATCAGACCATATATACTGTAGTGAATTTAATGAAATATAACTGTATATTTAACGTAATGAAATGGGAATGAATATATAAAAACCTTAGTTAGCCACATAACAGTATTGAGTATTTGTTTTTCATTATTATATTTAAATACAATGCAAAACATTGCAAATATAAAGTCTCTCACATTAGTGTTGGGACTGGGGGTTTAAAATTACAGGTCAATACAGTATGACAGTATTCAGTGTTTACATTAGTACTGGGCCTGGCAGGGGGATATGTCCATGCTATCGACTGGCTGTTTGCGTAGAGCAGAGAAAGCCGTCCCTCCCTCCCCCACTTTGCTTATATTAAGCAGAAAACTCTCCCCTGGGCGAATTTGCAGACCAAGGACCCTTCTCACTAATTCTCTACCTTTTGCTTATGTGTGGAGAAATTTAGACCCACCCTCTACCTGCCTACTCTGACATTCTCCTTCCTATTCAATAACACTCATAGCCTATGCGTTACATAGACAAGCATGCGCGAATAGACAAAGCCCTGCAGCCTGTATTTCAGTTAGAGACTAGGGGAGTCATGCAGTAAGCGGCGAAAAAGCACTTTCGGCAGGGGTTTGAACCCCACATTTTTGGGGCGAGTTGCTCTCATGGTACGTATGCAGGAAGGCCCGAATACCTGCGAGAGCAATCTTTTTCTAAATGGCGAGTAGCCGGTGATGAGCCAGTCTGCCTGCCGAGAAGGGTTTCCCTGGTGAGATCTGTCTGCAGCAGAGAGATCTGCCAGTCTCAATGCGCAAATCTCGCCAGAAAAAAAAATATTTTTAAATAAAAATGTATTCATAGTGTAGATGTGCAGGGGGTCTCCGGAGCTGAACTGCATTGGTTTCAGGTCCGGGGATCCCCTGATTCCCAAGATACAGGCCCCGTTATGGGGTGCCGGTATCCCTCTGCTTTTAAATGTCCTGATCACATGACCGTGGATGTAAACAAAGCAGAGAGATACCGGCACCACATAACGGGGCCTGTATCTCGGGAAGCAGTGGGTTCCCGGACCTAAAACCAACGCGGTTCAGCTCCAGAGACCACTGCACATCTACACTAGAGTCAAAACACACATATCAATAAACAATAATTCATTACCGTAGCGGTTAGCCGCTATGGTAATGAAGCTACATTAATGTCATTTTTATTAATAGTGTGCATGTGTGTGTCTGTTGTGTATTGCAATGTTTATTGGGGGCATCAGGTGCCAGTGTCACCGCCATTTTTATTGCGTCCACGTCGCGTGACGTATGACATGTAAACAATGGGATACAGGCACACGTTGCCCCATACCGGGGCCTGTAATTCGGGAAGCAGGGGGTCCCTGAGCCAGAAATCAAAGCGGTTCAGCTCAGGGGACCAGGAACAAGGGAGGAAGAAAAAACGAAGCACTGGTTCCACTGAGAGAAAAGTTAACACAGAGGTGCGTACCCACAATAAACATTTATTGGATCAAACGTACAAAAAACAGAACACCTACGCGTTGGGGCAGGCTTGGTGAATTTGAACCATCCCCCTTTTCTATTTAACCA